>VYXD01016019.1:1639512-1675776 GCA_013397195.1 Hylia prasina
CGCCCCCCCCCCCCCCCAAATGACAGTATGTAGAGTTTTATAGCATGGGTATTATCTAAACTGATGGGTTCTCTTTAGGTTATCATGTTTCTAAGGTTTTGTGAGAGATATTGGTTGAGACATTCTTGAAGAACTGCCCCAGAAACCTGAAACTTCCTTATTGTTTATGTATCTATGCTGCAAACCACCACATTCTTCACTACGCTCCCCCCACCTGCATCCTTTCCAGAATATATTTGGAGTACAGTTTAGGCTAAACACAAAGGCTGACAGGCTTTTCCAGTGGCAGAGAAAGCAGAACTTAGTACTGAGTGAATTCTCAGACCAAAAGGGTACCTGTAGTGCTACAAAGCTTCTAAGGCATTGTCAGTCTCACCAGAAAACCACGGGCATGTTTAGGTTCATGTCTGACCATGTTAATTTGAAGGAGTCACTTAAGAGTAGGAAAGGTTATTTGGTAGCATACGGGATCAGTTTCCTTGTTATTCCCTCTTTTACTTTATGCATCCTGACCTTTTCCAGCTATCCCAAGAGGCAACTAATGTGATCTCAAAGAAACATTCAGGCACTGGTATATCATTGCTCTGTAGCTGAACTGCACAAGGATTTGGTTACAATATTTATGTGGCTGAGGTTTCTTAAGGGAACTTCTGTGGCTCAATATGACTTTTGCAGAAATTTGTTAATATTGTTAACAGAAACATAGCCTGAGAATACTATATTAAAATATCAATTCCTTCTCAGAAAAGTATCAGATAAATATCTGTCCAACATTACTACAGCAATAATTATAATCCCAAAGGGTGTAGTTGTGTTATCTAGCTCCCCAGTGGATAAATTGCAAGGTGAGAAAAACTTACCTGCTACTGAAAAATAACACAGTACTAGTTTTGATGCAGTGTGCCTTAGCATTCTTATGCAATTGAGGTTTTGTTTTCACTTTTATCACTTCAGAAAAAAATAAGACTTGATAAAGAAAAACACTATAATTGCCAGTGATGACATGCAAGAAAAAAATATATGAAGAACAGGACAGATTGGAAAGGAGATTATAAAAAATAGTGATACACACAACAATGCATCCTACACACACACTCACATAACCCCTCAACAAAACAACAAACAAACAACACCAAAAAGAAAGGAGGTAGTTATATAATGAAATATAATGCAGATCTCTCATAAATCCCCTGGTAGATCACACAGTCAGTGGTACCCCAGCTCCAGAAAGTCCTGTACCGCCATTCATGACAGCATCAGCAAATCTACATTTCATTAGCAGCAAACAGTGATGCTGGTGGTGTGGTGAGTCAGCCTTGGTGGTTCACTCCAGCCAAGAGCCTGAGGAAGTTGCTTCACCTTCCTGTTTGTCCTGCCTGCATGCCAGTGGAGCTCAGTGGGACCTCTAGGCTTCAGGCTAGCCCTAGTTTTTACTCTTACAGAAGGGTAGAGAAAATCAGTATTCAGTGAAAACGCTGGAGGAACTTGACAGGGAGAAAACTGATTCTCTGGCAGTCATCGTGTATGGTGACATCCTCTAGCACATGACAGATCAGTTATTCCAAGGAAAAAGCCTTCTCCCTGGCAGGGCACTCTTGATCCCTCTTCACAGGAGGTCTATCCACTGCTCAGATGCTTTTTGTACAGAAATGCAAGTTTGTAAGGTACATTTTTGACCACACTCATATATGTTTATNATTTTACTCAGGACACCAACAAACATTTCTGCTATTGTCCCTCTTCACAGGAGGTCTATCCACTGCTCAGATGCTTTTTGTACAGAAATGCAAGTTTGTAAGGTACATTTTTGACCACACTCATATATGTTTATGAACACACTGAGTTCCAAAACACATATTTCTTTGAAATTTTTCTCCCTCTGTTAAATGGGAGTGACATTGCAAATTAATGGAGCCTAGACATTGAGAGAGAGAAAGGACTGCATTCTGGCAGTCTTACACAGCCTGTGTAAGAATCTTTCCTTGGGAAAGGGGCTTAACAGTATTTAGGGAAAGGACAGAAAGGGTCACACATAAAGTTTGGTACAAACAAGCCAAGAAGGACCAATGGTTTCTTAGTGGAAAGCTCATTCAGCCTGGAAGTGAGTAAAGAAATCAGACAAACCCTTGTCTTTGCTGGAGTCACAACAGAGAAAACTGTTCCCTGGATTACAGCTATCATTAGACAGCTCAGCTGGCCAGTTTTAGCAATAAGTCACTAGTGCTGGCTTCTTCTTAGGGCAAATCCTGCTACATGTGCTGGGGATAATGCTACAGTGCAACAGAACTCACTTTAAATCTGTTTCTATGATTGCCAATATCACATTTCCTGCAATACAGTGTATAAGGGACCAAAACAGAAACCATGACATTCATAGTTTGGCAATAAAGGCACACCCATGGTGAATTGTATATCTCCACTAATGGACATTACATGGGTGTCTCTGATTCATACCAAACCATTGCTTTTTGTCACCCTACACTCAATCTAACAAAAAATAAATTTTGCCATAGTGGGAGAGTACAGAAAGTGGTAAAAATGGAAGAAATGCAGTATTGGGCGCCACAATACAAGAAAGATACAGACTATCAGAGAGTATCCAAGGGAGGGCTACAAAGAGAGTGAAGGGACTTGAGGAAAAGCATGTGAGGTGCGGCTGAGGGCACTTGGTCTGTTCAGCCTGGAGGAGACTGAGGGGAGACCTCATGGGTCTTCAACACCCTCAGGAGGGAAGTGGAGAGGCAGACACTGATCTCTTCTCTCTGGTGACCAGTGACAGGACCTGAGGGAACAGCCTGAAGCTTCATTGTGGGAGGTTTTGGCCGAATATTTGTAAATGGTTCTTCCCCCCAGCTGGGCACTGGAACAGGCTCCCCAGGGAAGTGGTCACAGCATCAAACCTGACAGTGCTTGAGAAGTGTTTGGAAAATGCCATCAAGCACACGGTGGGATTCTTGGGGTGTCCTGTGCAGGGCCAGGAATTGGACTTTGATAATCCATGTGGATCCCTTTCAACTCAGGATAATCTATGATACCTTAATTTTCCTCTGAGTGTAACAGACACTGACAAAAAGAGTCCCATCATACACAAAAAATATTGTGTTAAAGAAGACAATGACCTGGACACTGTGGTCTACACTGTCATTGATCTTCATCGCTATCAAAAAACCTAAAATGTTTGGTTTCAGAATCAATTCAACCTATTCTCAAATAAGATTTTCTTTGTAACTGGAACATCAATTTTTTTCTTTGTTATATTAGGAAAAAATTGATTAGTTTTTTCCCCAGAAGTTGATCAAATCTGTTTGGTTCATTTTCCTGGTACAGTAATAACATTTAAACAAGGCTGTAGTAAGAAAGCTAACACAATATAGTTATAGAATGGATATTTTTTGAATCTTTGTGAAAGATTAATGATAGTTATAAAAAGCAAAGCTTACTGATCTGTTATATGACAGACAGCAGCAAATAAAAAAGCAGATTCAGGACTATTAACAAGTATAATTATATTCAGTCATTCCTTTTAAAATTGTTTAAAGCTCAGCTGGATTTAATATTTCCTTCAATCAACAACATGCAGGATGTGCGGAAGAATAAATTATGATTAAAATACAGACAATATGAAGCAAGGAGATGTAGACCATTAATTTAATTCATGACATTTTCAACACCACTTTTATGAAAGTCATGGATTTTATTCAAATGGACTTTATAGAGCTTTTGAAGTAAGCAGTCTTTGAAGTTCCTCCTTTATTTGTTGTTACACTTATCATGAAATGTCAAAGAAAAATGGTTTATTACTATCAGAGGTGCTTTATTACTCATTTTAGGGGGATTATCAAAATGAGAATCTCCATCCAAGGACAGATTTATCAGGTCATAAATTTTGCACATTATTTTGATAATAAAAATTGGCATTGTAATTATCCATTTCCCCCAGATATTTCCTCTGGAAGAATGAAAGCTGACAAAAACTCTACCACCTTATGAAAGTTTGACTGAGCCTACACTCCTTTTTCCTGCATAAAGAGGCAGGAAAATAAATTGTTAAATATAAATTGTTAAAAATAAAGTATCATAGATACTGATATATTCAGTATCTATGAACTGGTCTCTGTTATAAGTTTCAGTAAATTTAAAGGAACATTTTGAATTCTAACATTGAATAAAGATTTTTCTTGCTTATTACCATTATTAGGAGGGGTTTGAATTGTTTTTAGAATATGATAGCTATGATCATAAAGATTAAAACCCCAAAATCTAGAAAGTTATATCTTTCAGCAAAAATGATCCATTTCTAGAATGGTTTGGGAGAGGAAATACAGGAAGGAAAGAAGATATCATTATTGTCAGAAGGATGTTTTATTTCTCACTTTTGCTTCAGTGTCAAATGACAGGGATGTAGAATTCTATAAATTTCTGTCCAAGGTTGATATATTGTTACTAGGACAGAAAAATAAGGAATATGCACATGAACTTGCCCAGAAGTCTCATTTAGGGTTAAAAATTGAATTCTGAAGCACTTAACAATGTAGAAACAACTATCTTTTAAATGGAATTCTGTTTCTGAGAAAGTCTTTTGCCTTTCTTGGGGAGGAGCTTGAGTAGGAGAGTTTCAGAAATGCAAAACAAGCACAGAACTTAAAATTTCTTGCAAAATAAAGCTTTTAGACATAAAAACTCAAAACATTCAGAATGCTAGGTCTATTGAATCCTGTCAAAATTTTGAATCTCAACCCTTAGAAAACTTTATGGGCAAGAAGAAAAAATATTATAGTCTTCCCAGTCTTTGACAATTCAAGATATTTCTTTAAATAATGGCTCATTTAAAAACTGCTTACATCAGTCAGGTGCTTTATAAAAGTCTGCCACTGATTTCAGTTATTCAAATAAAAACTACATTGCAGAAACCAATTTGAGAAAGTAGATATTTCACTCTCCTACGCCTAGTGGATGCCAGTCATTGTGAACAATAGATCCGTGGCCTCTTTTGGCTCTAAATGAAAGAAACATTGAGGGGTTGTTTCTAATTAGGACATCATACATTAAATGCACTGCTCAAAGTCAGTCTTGCAGATTTACAAGGCCTTTCATACTGAGAATGATGATAAAGGTGCAGAAAAGTATGTGTTACAATAAAACCTTTCCAGAGTACTTTTTAAATGGCCAGAAATTAAACCCTTTTGTAGGAAAATATTCTGTCTAGATTTACCATGGCATTGCAAAAGTCCCAGTGAAATCAACAGAAATATTTTTGCCGTAGGGTTCTGCACAGAAAAAAACTCACCAAGTTGCCTTAATTAGATGTTTGAAAAACAAGCACAAGGATGTGTGAGTGAGTGTGTGTGTATTTTGTGTTCTAAAACTCAGATCTTGATTTGAATCAAGGCTTTGATCTCTATAGTTTCATATGGTTCATTATACAGTCATAGCAAAATCTGAGCAGAAACTCTCCCAACAAGGCATGGTATGCAATTTGGGTCCAAACCTATAACCTGCTTTATGTTTAGTGCTAATCTTCAGATAAACAATTCTCTTCCCACCACTGCCTGAAATTTCTCTGGGGATGGGAATAGGAAGGAAAACAAACATCCCAAATGTAAAATCACAAAGCCCTCAACAGACTTCCAGTTGAAACTTTAACAAGCATGTTGTTGGCAAACATTTACTTTTAGCAATATGCGAAAGTGTTAGGTTTTGGTATAAGGATTCTGAAACTAAAAATTGACCTGAAATGTGAGTAAATGGAATTTTAGATCATGTTTGTTATCCACTAAATAATTCATTGTTCCATTTTATACATGCAGCCTTTAATTAACTTGCTGACTCAGACGCATGATACTGCTAATCCATTCATTTCCCCAAGCCCACTGAAAAGTATAAAACGTGTGGGCACAAGCAAAAGACTGGGAGATTATTAAGAAGGATTTTTTAATCAGAAAACCTCAGACAGCTGGATCCCCTTCACCCAGCTATGAGGACCAGATTGGGGACTGATTGATACCACCTGTTAACTACCGTCTTTTTCCTGAAGCTGTTGAGTCATAAGCCTGTACAACTATTTTTTTCCTGAAATACTGATCATAATAGCACAAATCAGTTAATAATAATTCTGAGTAAAGGTTTAAAGTAGCTGCATGTACCAGGGACCCAATTTCTGCCTGACAGAAAAATATATTTAGTAAAATAGCCTTCAATGACAAGCAGAACTTGGATGATTTATACTAAAATACATATATATGTGTTTATATAAACAAATATGTCTGAAGAGGATGTGTTCTTGTTACAAACCAATTCTGCCTTAAATATCTGCAAAAATATCCAACCTCTATTCTTAGAACAACATTTAATTACTTAATGTTCTGTTTTGTCTTTACAGATGCCTTTGTTCAGGGAAGAAGAGACTTTTTCACCAATGAAATCCAAAACAAAGGGCTTTCAACAGCATCTAACTATATGCTAACAAGACATAAACATGATACACTAAGTGAAGTATTGGGGACAAAAGAAAGAACTATTACGGCAGAACTCCAGTAGCTAATAATTTTCCTTTTCTCTGTTTCAGATAAGGTTGGTCATTTTCCTTGAAGACCTCTTTTCACCATATTACACAGACCTAAATTTCACTCCAGCCTATGCTGCCTTTGCAAGGCTTTTAATAGAAATGTATCAATAACTGTTTTCTGTGGACAAACACCATAGGAGTGAGAGACAGATGTAATTCCTTCATTCCTCTCCCTTGATCCTAGTCTACATAATTAAGTATCAGACTAGATAATCCCTTAGGTCCCTTCATTATTCCAGTCTATTTAATACCAGCATATCACTCTGGGATAGGTTACAGCGCTCTTATAGGCCTTAAAATGCGTAGGTTAAAAGATTTACAAGGTAACTGAAGTTGTGACCTCCTTCCTGGGGGAAGGGAAGAGGCATTAAAGGAAGGATAATTCAGAGAAATGTGACTTAAGTGCAGTGCTAGAGCTATAACCCCTCAAGTTATTTAAACCTTTGTCTTTTTTCACATAGTCCCTGCTGGGTGAAATCTCCAGTTGGCCTAAAAGACTTAATCACCTCTGGCTGGATGAGTATTAGCAGTTCATTTGCATAAGTACTTGTCATTATCATTAAGTGTGTTTGCTTTCAGATATATTTAAGTCCACATTAACTCCTTCTTGCTTGACATTAGGATCTCTCAAATTGGCAGTGGCTGCATTGTATTTCCTCTGAACCAGTCTCCTACTTAAGACATATCTAGGACAGCTGTATTCTTTAAATACTCATCAAAGGGAAACTAGTCCATCTACTGCATGAAAAATTTAAGACACATAATTCCTGTACAAAGTCAAGATGTGGTTACAGAGAAATGAAAATACAGGCTCTAAAGCATAAAACAGTGCAGTAAACGGGGTTAAGTAACCCAGTTGCCAGAACACCTCCCCCTGGGGCTCAGAAATCTGTATTTGTGATCATAGCTCTACACACATCACTGCAACAGGCAAATTTTTTAAGTATCTGCAACTCAGTGTAAAGCCAAACCCCAAGGTTAAGTATCCAGTCACTGTGTAAGAGATGCAGATTTGCCAGAGACATTCAGGAAGCTTACATTCCTCTGCCATACATTCTCTGAAAACAGCTGGACATACTTGCTTCTGTTCTTCATTGTGTTGGCTGCATGCACCCTATTATGGAAAAAAATGGGAAGAAAATTCCTGACTGTGAGGGTGGTGAGGCCCTGGCACAGGTTTGCCAGAGAAGCTGTAGTTGCTCTGTCCCTGGAAGTGTTCAAGGCCAGATTGGCTGGGGCTCTGAGCAGCCTGGGATAGTGGAAGGTGTCCCTGAGCATGGCAAAGGGGTTGAAACAAAATCACCTTTAAGGTCCCTTCCAACCCAGGCTGTCCTTTGATTCTTTGGACAGTGTGAGGAGGTGACACCTCGGGAAGAAGAATTAAAGAGGTTTCAGCAGAACCACAGCACTGCTGCTTGGGGCTGGCAATCCCACCATTCCTCAAAGTCTGAGCAACTCTGTGGTGATTCTAGACACTGAGCTTTTCAAGGATCTCTCTCCTTTGGTCACAGAACATGAACATTTTGGACTTTCTAAGACAAAGACAACTACCCCTGTGAGATGAGGGCACTGAAGCCTAGGGAATGCAAAATGCTCCACAAAACAGGGAGAGACTTTATTTACCTGCTGGTTATGGTAAATAACCAAGAGGAGAAACCTATCTCTAAGGCTTACTTTATGAACTTCTAGACATTTTAAATTGGTGAAAAAAGAAGCAAGCTTGAGATCTAGAATGAAATTACAAACCTCTGATGAACATGAAAAATCTAATAAGCTAAGAATCCCTTTCACTTGGTCTCCTTCAGGGCATACGAGTGCCAAGAGACAGTTTTTATACCTAATTTTGGAGAGTATCCATCTTGAAAAACTTATTACTCTGAAGAGAGCACATGTTCAGAATGAGACAAGAGTTTTAACTAAAAGTAAAACCAAACTTTGGTGTTCCACTCCCTAGTAAAGCAGCCTAACAATTAAGCTACTAATATAGAAGTTAAGGACTATGTAACTGTGGCTTTACTCTAAAAGCATTTTAATATATATTTTAAAACAAAACATTTTAAAATTATTAAAAATAAATATCTTATAAACATTTTTTAATAAGAGACTTCCTTCATCTGACATTTTCCAGAAATATTCAGACTTTACAGACTGGAGGGATATTTAGGTATGAATCTGTGTAGTTTCTGACTTCGTTTTGCAGAAACAGAGACTGGGTAATTCTAATCCTGCCACATAACATTTAACTTATTAACTGACAAGAACTTAAAACAAATTTTAAAGGGAGCTTCTCAGGAAGATAAGACAGCTCTAAACTTTTTGTCTCAACATCTGAGCGTTTTTTGGACTGTAATTTTTACTTCAGATGTCAGATCCCCTGTTCATGTTTCCAAAATAACTGTTCACATCTTCTTGCTCTCCTCTGACAATGAACAGATTAATACAGAGTCTGTTCTTCCAATGTACACAGAGTAATATTTCAGAACATTTCCTCATACCTCCTTAAGTTGATGGTAAAAATATTCCTTACTGATTCCTGAAGACTTGGGTTACCGAAACCCCTTCTGCTGCAGTGACAAAACATGTGGCAATGACAGCCTCAGGCTTCCCCATGAAAAAGTTAGGCTACAAACATCTTGAAAACCTTTCTTGCATTTTCATAGCATGAGACTTTAGGCAAAAAGACTAATATAATCTGCTGCTATATCAAACTAACATATTATATATTCAGGTCACATTAATAATTAATTTCTTACATATGGTATAAAATACACATTTTTACATCTATTATTTTTCTTGAGAATAACATGTGTGAACTGTATTTTGCATTTAGCTTTATTTATATTTGCGGTAAACTATGTATAAACACATGTTTTTGCACTCAGAATGGATGTTTTTAATAAAAGTTAGTCACAGTCGGGATTCTTAACTCATTGTTTTCTACAATCTCAATCTTAGAAAAAGAGGAATCAAATCCCTTAATAATCTGTTGGGTTTTTTTTAATATGTCCTGTGCTGAAACATTCACAACAGAAACTTAGGTTGGCGGGCAAAGGAAAACAAACCTCTTTAGAAATCTTAAATGGGTAAACAAAGTCAATATCATTTGGTAGAAATCTGCAAAATAGAATGATAATATTTGGAGGAGTTTTATCAGTGTCTTGGGTGCAACATTGTTTAGCAAGTTTTCATACTTGTTTCCAAAATGTACAGTCCTCCCCTCATGCAATATTTTCCTACAAGCAGAAGCCTGAATTGCTGCTTACGTTAATGTGCACTAGGTCATGCCTGCTTTCAACAATTCATATTAAATCCACGTTATCTCTGCATGTACTTGTGATAAGCTTGTAAACCTGTAAACAACATTCATCAGTGTATTCACAGTTGAAATTAATTTTGCATCTTTTCCACTAGCCCTCTCTTTCAAGGGTCTTGTAGAAATAATTTCCTGATAATGTTGAAATGTCACTCATATTTCTCAAATTTTAATGTCAGGCATAGTCACCTCACTTCCTGAAAATATCACAAAATACATTTTTAAAGCAATCAGTATTGAATATTTATAAATCTAACAAGAATACAATGAAAAATAACACCAGGACAGAAAAATTGTCATCCCTAACCAACTTTGGCAACTGAGGTACCATGAATATTTCTATTTCCATTCCTGTTCACAACACAGACTTCTGAACTAAAGCCTGTGAAATACTGACACAAGAACAGAACCTCCTGAAGCATTTCTTGCTTAGGGATTGCAAGCAACTAGTCAAATGCATCAAATGTAACTGTAAATGCATGATACAGAAAAGATTTCCCATTACAAAAAGTTTCTTTTCTATTTTAAAATAAAACTACTGTAAATGTGAAGAGCAGGTTTATCAAACACAAGTCTATCTGAAAGCCACCACTATATTTGAAACCATGACACTCTGAATAGAAACCAGGTAAGTTCATTTTTTCATAATTTAATTTATTTTATAATTAAGAGATTTGGTCCTGGTACTACTACAGAAACTGCCATTTGGGAGCCAGGCACTTTCCTTGATAGAGACAACTTTTGTTCTATTTCCTGCAGATGAGATTGATAAAAGACAGTGATAACATTAAAAAATATCCATCATCACAAGTATATTTCTCTTGAAGTTAATAGCACCTCAGCCTACAGCTCACTATACACAGGTAAACAGTCTAAAACATAAAGCAGAAGACAGTGGAATATTACAGTACATTTTTTGCCTGATCTCTATAGTCATTAGGCTAAGTGTCTTGGAAAGGAAGACTATGAAGTATATTAATTACCAATAGGTTTCTTCCCAGACTGCTTATGCACTTCAGTCTCCTCACATGCTAAACTCTTCAGGATAATAATCTTAAAAAAGCTATTTTCTAAACAATACTAAAATATAAATAAAAACAAAGCACCATTAAGTAAATGGGTTTTTACCTAATGACAGTTAACTCCAGTCATTAGGTAAACTATATTAATGCACATCACTCCTTATGTCAATAATTTAATATTCCCAAAATAATTTAGAGAAACACAGATAAGGATTTAAGAAAATAAAAAGAGGAATTATCTAATGCTCTCTGAGTCAATAAAGAATCCTGTGAAGGTATTTCCAGTTGTTACTCACAAAACACAAGGGAGATGGGCTGGGGTAGTCAAGCATGGATTTCCAGAGGGAGAAGGGAGCTTTAAGTCTCCATAATTGGAATCACCAAGTGCTACAAATCATAGTGACAACTGCCAAGTTTATGAATTAGGACCAGGAATTAAGTCACCCAAATTTGGATCTTGCTGCCATTAAATATAAAATTTAGACTCCTTACTACTGATGATATATGCTTTTAGCTCTCATGTTTAGATTCATCAATGCTAATGACCTACATGGTATAATTAATACCAGAAAAAAACAGGTCTGCAAACCTTTCCATTCTGTCTACAAAAGGTCTCAGAGTAAATGAAAATTAATGCTGTGTTCTCTGTTTTCTGATGCACAGTGTGGCATGACAGTGGTTTTTACTTTGTCTTCAGAAGTTCACTCCAAGACAACAGATGGAGTAACCTGTAGCTGTAAATGACCATGGTTACTCTCTTTCTAAGTTAAAGTGAGAGCTGTATTACACTATGCTTACAAAACCATGATATAGTTACCAAGAGAACAACGAACAGAAATGCCACAATGGTAGCTCGTGCAGGACTGGACAACCTCCTGAAAAAACTGTCTGCTCATGGCTTGGATGGGTGTACTCTTCCCTGGCTAAACACTGCCTGGATGTCTGAGCACAGAGTGGTAGTGAATGGAGTTGCATCCACCTGGGATAAGGCAGTCATGGTGTTCCCCAGGGCTCAGTTTTGGGAATATGCTGGATTAATAGCTTTATCTGTGCTTCAGTGCTCACTCGGTTATTTTGCAATTTGGGTGGGAATGTTGATCTGCTGGAGGCAGGAAGGCCCTACAGAGGGATATGCACAGGCTGGATCCACGAGCTGAGGTTCAACAAGGCCACATGTCTGGTCCTGCACCAGCCCTGCAGGACTGGGGCAGAGTGGTGGAAGGTTGCCCATCATGAAAGGAATGGGAGTCCTTTCACTTCTGGTCAGCAGTGGCTAAACAAGAGCCAGCTGTGCCCAGGTGTGCAAGAAAGCCAATGGCCCCCTGGCCTGTATCAGCAGTGGTGTGGCAGCAGGACCAGGGCAGGGATTGTACCCCTGTGCTGGGCACTGGTGGGGTCACATCTCAATCCTGTGTTCAGTTTTGGGCTCCTCACTGCAGGAAGGACATTGAGGGGCTGGAGAGTGTCCAGAGAAGGGCAACAGAACTGGGGAATGTTCTGGAGCACGGGGCTGATGATGAGCAGCTGAGGGAGCTAGGGGGACTCAGCCTGGAGAAAAGGAAGCTCAGGGGAGAGCTCATTGCTCTCTACAGCTTCCTAAAAGGAGAGGTTAGCCTGGTGGGGTCTGGGCTCTTCTCCCAGGTAACAAGCTATCAAAGGGAAGGAAATGGCCTCAAATTGCAACAGAGAATGTTTGGAATGGATATTAGGGCAAATTTCTACATGGGAAATACTGTAAAGCCAGTCCAATGAACAGGCTTTTATGAGAGCGGAGTCACCATCCCTGGAGGTATTTAAGATGGATTCTGATGTGACACTAAGGGACAAAATTTAGTGGTGAACTTGGTAGCACACTGGGTTTATGATTGGACTCAATCTTAAAAGTATTTCTCAGCCTGAAAGGTTCCATTCTGATCTTCATTCTATTCTGATCTAAGGGAAGAGATCACAATCCCTGCAAATACCTATTTCTTTTTTCTTTTTTATATCATTCAGAATACTCAAGCTTAAAGTGAAACTTTAGTAGTTTTATTGAGGGTCCCATGAGAAAATGGTATACACTGATCAATAATATCAATTTGCAAATTCTAACCCTTTCCTTTCGACTCACACCAAAATGTGGTAAATGACCACACCAGGAAAACATTACTGAAAACTTGTACTTTTCCTTTCCACTTGAAAACTTTTGCAAAGGTGTGCAGTTCCTTGGGTTTCTTTAATTAAAAGGCTCTATTAATCAAACTAACACTATAACCTTCACTTTGCCAGACCCCTGCATTTGAACAATTAGGTTTAATTGTTTGTCAACAATGTACCCTTTAGTATGCATTAAAGTACAAATAAATTTTCTTGCACAGCAGGATCTTTTCCATTGTGATGTCATTAGGTTTTTTAATTATTCTTTTAAGGTCATTTAATAGTCAGTGCAGCCAGAAGGCTACTTTTCATCCCTTTATTTTATGTCTCTGCATCATTCATGAGTATAGAATAGAGAATTAGTGTATTGTTGTCCAAGCATGATCTAAATGTTTATTTTTATTTTTTCTTTAAAAAAACTTTCATTTCTTTGCCTTCCATCCTTAGGCAAGTTCCAAATAATGCATGTTTTGGTAGCCTCTCAGGTTCATCCAGTAATTAAAGTTTTGTCTCTTAAAGTAACGGAGCATGCTGTGCAGAGCCGACAGAGTGCAACCACCAGCTTTTAACACGAAAGGGAAAGGCACCATATTGATCATAAAAGGTGCTTCTTTCACTCCTTTTTACTGGTGGAAAAAAACAACACAACATTAAGTTGTCTTCTGACCTACTTTTGACTTCCCCTGTGAAACTTGTAAATGAAAGAAGACTTAATTTCTCTGATGCAAAACAGACGCTGTGATGTTTGAATCATAGGGACTGGAAGAATATATACAGGTGTGTATTAAAATTCAGAGAAACGTCCTTGTCTGGGAGCCTACATCTTCCACTTTCTTAGTGCTACATCTTGCACTCAGCTCTGAATGTCAGATTTTCCACAGCACAATGACACTTCAAAGCAGCACTTGTCTCTGCTCAAGTAATGTGATGGCAGAATTAAAGGGATGATCCACAATCTGGTGTAAACTAGAGCTCATTAAAAATAAGAACATTCTCCATAAATTTAAGGTGAAAAGATATCTTTTATCAGGCTTTGAAATTTGCATTAGCTGTGCAGGAAGGCAGCATCTGAGCTGTTAAGCAAGATGGCAGCTGTTTGGACATGCATGATAACATTCTCTGACCTTGCTTCCACTAACACATGTGGGACCATGTGTACGGCCGTGCCTCACTCTCATGGCAATACTGAGAAAATAGCCCCACAAAAACTGGTAATTGTCACAAAAGGTGGTGGTGGAGAACTTAAAATTGCACCCAAGGTGATTGCCTCTAAGAGAACAGGCTAAAGAAAACACAAAGGGAAAACAAATCTTGTAGTTCTGAGCAAGGCACAGCACCTGTGGTTCAAGATGAAGTTACTGAAACAATACTCCGAAATACTACAGCTACTGCTATTTTTAAAGAATTGAGCAGGCAAAAAAAAAAAATAATCATGATAGTATATTAAACTTCAAAGAATTTGAAGGACGTAAGAATAAGGAATCTTCTTAAAACTAGATTGAAAAGAGCTAATTAGACAAAATCCTTGTGGAGAGCATGGAGTCTATCTGAAAATGGCACATTGTAGGTTTAGGGCGCACTAGGTATTAACCACTAAAATCAGTCTATGAAAACCCACCACAAAAAATCAACCTCAAAAATCTAACCCGAAGAAAAACCTAGAATAACCAAACATAGTGCCTATTAAAAGTAAAACATGCTTCTGAATTAAGAGCTTAGAAACCAAAAGCAAGGAAAACAAAGAATGCATAGTATAGGGCATAGTATGGATTTCAAATCAAAGGCTGACCAAAAAGGTTTTGAGAAATAATTTTCTAAGCTCTTAAAAAAATGTGTATAAAAGCCTGTTCTAATGCATTAAGAGCAGTAAGCTGGCAAGGGCCTGTAAGGTTGAGACATGTCAGAAAAAAATTAAATAACCTCTTTGTGTCCTTCACCACAGAAAAAAACCCAGATATTTTCACAATTACATCTTTCTTAATAGAGGAAAATTTAAATAAATGGTCTCAAACAGAAGTGTCAATAAAACTGGCTTTAGATAAAATGGAAAACAACTAGTTGTATGGATTCAATGGTGTTCATTGACTGTTTCTAAGGGAATTTTAAATATGGTTTTAGAACTCCTGTGTGATACATTTCACCACTCTTAAAATCACATCCTCACACAGAATGGCTGAGTGATGGAAGCACCTCTGGAGATCTCTTAGTGATCTGTGTCAAAAGCCTCAGTAAAGTCCAGATAAACAACATCCACTTCTCTGCCCTCATCCCCTAAGTCAGCTGCCTCAGTGTGGAGAGCTGTCAGGTTGGGGAGGGATCAACTCACACTGGTGGCTCCCAGTCCTTGAGCCTTAAGAAGGGTCCTGTGGTCACTAAAGCCAAATTGTTGCTGTGAAGTTCAGCTGCCTATTAGGTGTTGACCTGGAAGGCCCATCCAGTCCCCTCCTCAAGCCTTCCCCTCAGGGACATGGTGGAAGATCCAACCCCCAGCTTGCTTGCCCTACACCTTCTCCCCTGAGCTGATCACAGATGACATGCCTTGGGTCCTCCCTGGCCTTGAGGGAACCATCCAAGGGCTAGATGAACCTCAGCCTTCTCTCCACCATGTCCACACCCCAGCAAGCAACAATCCTTCCTGGGCAGCAGCTCAGCTTGTCAGGCAGGGCCCTCCATCCTCTGCCTCAGGGAGTCTCCACCCTTCTCCCCATGCTGCTCTGTGGCTCAGGTTCTTGGCTGGATGCAGGTCCTGGTGCCTCCTCTGCATCTCAGGTGCTGACCTGACCTTTCTTCTGTGGCCAAAGCCCTCCAGCCTTTACTGTCAGGGGTTGGATCCCTAGTTCACAGCCCATAAGCACAAAACCTGCCTGCTCCCCCTTGGGCATCCCTGGGGACTGACACTCCCCTTTTTCTCTGGAGTCTCAGGGAAGCCCCATCTACCTCCTCTTCACCTGCAGTGTTGTGCCCTCTTCCACAGCCCCTCTGCTTATTTCCTGTGTCAGAGTCAAGAAGAATGGGGAAGTAACAGCAGATTGTGAACAGGGCTTTAGCAATGCCTCAACACTGTGCATGTCCTAACTTCCCTATCAGGGAAATCAATAAAAAACATTGGTAAAGATTACACTTACTGGATGAAAAGATAAATTTATTATATTAGAGACAATAACCACCAGCTTTTATGGGAGGAAGAAAATCTTTTAAAATCTACTAGAATTCTTTGGGGAAAGTAACTGTGAATAGATGATTGTGATAAGTGCAATATAGAGCACATGGATTTCCACATCACTTTTGACAGTCTCTCACTAAAAATTCCTCTAGAAAAGAAGTTACAAAAGAGATAAGCAGTGTGACCAGGTCATGAACTAATACAGGTTTAAGAATAAGAAACTAAATAGCCAGCATTTACTATGACGAGAAGTTCACTACCAGAAGAGCCCTGCAGAACCCCTGCAGAGCTGTTTTGTAAAGTCATCTTAAGGTTCAGTATGTTCATAAATTTGTAAAGAGGGTAGATATGGAGATGAACAAACTGGTTCTTCTTAATGGTGGATTGACACAGAAATGGACTATCAAAAGTCACAAAATGTTCTCATGATACTGGATACCTAGGTAATATATTTTTAATAATAGAAATGTTCAGGGAAAACACCAAGTTTCCACCTCCCAAAAAGGAGGGAGGTGGAAACTTGGTGAAGATCTTGTGACTATTTGGTCATACTTATCAATTTAATGTTCAGCTGCAGTCTGAAGGAGAGAGATATCAGGAGAATAGGGAACAAATAAAAAGTTCATACATGGATTAATCTCTTAAGCATATGACTTTTGAATGCTAGATGTTGCTCTGGTAGCCCAATTAAGGAAAAAAAAAAGGATACAGAAATAATGCAAGAAATAGAAAGAAGGGCTAAATAGAAGGATAAAGAAGTTTAAAAGTTTAAGACTTTTTGGAAAGAGATAACTTTGGGGGAAAGACATGTCTGGTTTTACTCGTATAATTTCAAAGAAATTGATGAAATTTATATGGCGAGTAAATGTGAAAGATTTTATCTTCCTCAGAATGCAAAAACTAGAGGCATCAACTTAAGTTATCACAGAGCTGTTTAGAAGGTGGGTTTTATTTTTGTTGTTTGTTTGTTTTGTTGTTGTTTTTTGTCACAGGGTACATAAGCTTTGGAAGCTTTTAACACAGGATGTATATGTCAGAAACAATGTGCTCGAAAGCAGTTAAGGGAATTCACAGAAAGGTTTGTGAATTATATAAAACACAAAGATGAATACCTGAGCTTCAAGTATGAACTTGTGCTTCAGAAAAGGCTGTAGCTTCCAAAATCAGAAGGTTATGGCACAGGAAAAATCATTCTTTTCTTTATGTTCTTTCCTTAATCATCTGCAAGTGGCCACATGCAAAACAGAAGGCCAGAATAACTGCACCTTCAGCTGGAGCCAGGATAGCTGTTCATATTTTCTTTAAAATTAGAAATGAACTATTACCCTACAATTTGAAATGCTTTATCATTCCAAAGTTCTCATTGAGATAGTTCATTATGAATTAGCTTGACAAATGAAGGGAATAGTTTAACAACAATTCTATGGGTAACAAGCACACTTTAGGTATTTCTAAAGAAGAAAAACCCTACTTTTAATTAGTAGCAGCAGGCGAATTTAGATGTAAATTGCAGTCCATTTTTATTTTTTTTCCTGAAGAAGAAGAGGGAATTTAAAAAGCCAAACAATTGATTTACTCTGATCTATACTTCTATTTGAAAACTATGAAACTCTCCTGGCAGCTTTCCATCCGTCATTGCATTCCTAATTATCAAGGTGAATATTTAAATTTGCTTTATCTACTCTTTACCTTTAAAACAGCATTTTCTCCCTGGATTTCAGCTAAACGCAGCTGGAAACTCTAGATAAACGCAGCCATTTCTGATGGAGACCAAAGTGTCTCTCAGATGTTCCCTCAAATGTGCTAAAAAAGCTACAAACTGAGTCACTTCCACAGTAATGGGATTAGAAATAGCCTGCAGGGAAGCATGTGCCAAATGGTGCCAGCTAGCAAGGATTATAACAAAAAAACTGTGACATTATAAAAATACCTCAGAGCGAGGCTCTGGGTGGTGGAATTGTGACTTGCCAGCTCAAAAGAATGTGTCTCATTAAAATGACGGGAGAATGCCGAAGCAGTGATTTGTGCAGAAACATGATCCTCCTGATAGCTCAGTAGCTAAGTTTTTACAAAACCCTTGTCACTTGACCATCAAATTCATAAATGTCAATTAAAGAAAAAAAAATTGGTGAGAGGGCATAATGGGGCAAAGAAGGGAGGGAAAATGGGAGGGGATGTTGGGGAGGGATTAAGTTTTAAAAACTTGGCGTTTCTTAAAATTTCAGTCATAAGACAAAGAATAAAAAAACAAAACACAAAGATTAGGGGAAGCATGTTTTTAACCATGTATTATGGAAAACACTTAAAGACAAAATGTTCAGATTAGCTCTTAGGTTTCCACAGAATTTAAATTGTGATGAAAGCCACTGTCTGATGAATACTTAGAGGGTGCTCAGCATTTCTGAATTGTTTGTTTGATACATAAAGCCAGAGAACACTTCTTAGGTCCCTGTTCCTCTAAGCCACCTTACCTATGAATTAAAGCTATGTAAGAGTGTGACTCCCGCTTCAGAAAGGTTTGTATCCTGTAAAATGGCATTATTCCTACAACTTAAACCATACGTGGCACTGAGGTCTTGAAATATGAAGACTGTTCAGGCGTCAAATTCTGCCTGGAAAAGTACTTGACTCAATCTTCCCCTGTGGAAAGGGAAAATTTACCAGCAGCTCCAGCAGCACAGCCTTTGGATGAGCTACTCTTTTCCCACCTGGAAGAAGGCAGAATGGGTACTCACAGGAAGAGAATGTCCCTTACCAGACATATATTTACATAGAGGCACTCAGCTCTGAAGTATCTGGGTCCAATCCTCCCCCACCTTAGACAGGAGAAAGGCTGAAGAATATTTTCATTTTAGCAAACTCTTCTCCTCCCTAAAAAAAGAGAGGCTACATCCTGGTTCTGTTAATGGCATCACATAAGATGAGAAAGAGGAAAGAAGAGAGGTAAAATTGAAAAAAAAGTAAAACCCAAGCAAGAATCCTAGCTCACACCAATGTGCTTTATGATATTCCTGTTACATTTACATGAAAATTTCTGATCTTCGATGACCAGTTTTATTTTCTCACAAGTCACCATAGTGTACTTCCTGAACTAAAAAAAAGAATGACACTCATTTTTTTTTTTCTTCTTCAGCTATAAAAATACTTTGGAACAAAATCTTCAGAGAATCTCAGAATCAGATAATCAGTGAAATCATCTAGCCCAACCTCCGTGCTCAAGCGTGGTCACCCAGAACCAGTGTCCTAGGACCATGTCCAGGTGGGTTTTGAACATCTCCAAGGGTGAAGTGTCCACACAGTCTCTGGGTGAGCTGAGCCAGTGCTCTGTCAGCCTCACAGTAATGCAGCATTTTCTGAGGAACCTTCTGTGTTTCAGAGTGTGCTCATTGCCTCAGTGATCCTGGGAGCCACTGAAAACACCCTGGGTCTGTGCACTCTGCACTTTCCCTTCAGGTATTTTACACATTATTAATAGGATTCCCTCTGAGCCTTCTCTACTCCAGGCTGAGCAGCCCCAGCTCCTCTCAGCTTTTCTTCCTACGTCAGAGACTCCAAACTCTTGGTAGTTTTTGATGCCTTTCCCTGAACTCACTCCACTATATCCACCTCTCCCTTGTGCTGGAGAGCCCAGAACTGGTCCCAGCACTCCAGATGTGTCTCACCAGTGCTGAGTAGAGGGGAAGGATCACCCTCAGATCTTGCTGGCAATACTGTTCCTAAATGCCACCCAGCACACCATTAGCCTGCTTTGTGGCAAAGGGCACCTTGCTCACAGGTGTCCTCTTTTGCAGTTTGCATCAGTAACAACATCAGGCAGTTCAAATTGCTTCAATCCTTACCGTCATTGATTCAAATGAAACTTAGACCAAAAGTGATTGAATATAGAGAGTAAAAATGTAAACTAACTCTCTAAGATCTTAACAAGTCAACATGGAACCTAAACTGAGGTCAACAGGCAGCTAAGTATAAACTAATATAATTAATTTTCCTTTTCTAGAATAGAGTTTGAACCTGCCAATGTATTTTGATTAGTGTTTTAAATATTTAAATATTCAAATTCTGGGTAATGTATGTTACAGCATTAGCTTTTTTGAAAAACATTCTTCTGGGTTTTCTTTTCCTTTAGTTAATCTTACTAGAAAAGTAAAGCTCAATAAGTAGCTCTGGGAATTCAAAAAACTATTGAGGTGAATAATTTTTTTGAAATACTAGATATATTGACATAGAGACCACTCACTATACTTTTTTAAAAAAAATCTAAACAACAGTTCGTTTTTAAAAAAGCTCTTCTTCTGCTTGTTTACTTGAAAGTTTTAGTAAACAAAATAGAATACTATTTCAGTAAATAAAATGGAATACAAATATTCTATTTGCCAGCAAATAGGTGCCCTAAAATTAAAATAGGGTGCTGTCCCTTTAGCTGCAGAATCACATGATACTCTACGTGCAGCTGAATTCCAGATAAATGCAGGTCCTTCAGAGAACATCCTCAGTGAAGACACTGTGTTAAAGGCAGTCAGCTGCATTAGTGCTCTGCTCCCATTCATTCCAAAGTAATCTGTTCCTTAATGTACTTTGTCTAAATATTTTATGAAATAGATGTCAGGCATCTTAACTGGCTTTAGTTCTCCCTGTTGTCCTGTGATTAAATACTTCCTCAGTAAACTCCAAGGGGAAATAGGCCTTTAAATTTATGATTAAGATAAAGAAATAAACTTTGAGGGTGAGTCACTTGCCACTCTCTTCTGTTCAGGTGCTTCAAGGCATATCCTGTGCATTATTAGGTAAGAAATTCAGGGCACTGACTGACTTCACCAGAGCTATGGCAGTTTATATCAGCCTCCCATGAAGGATGGCAAATAGTGATTTCACAAACATCTAATTTTGAAATATTCATGATCTTTAGTTATGCCTATCTAGACCTTCTCATCCTCATGGTGTAAAGCATCAAAAAATTCAGTGTCTTATTTTGACATAGTAAATATAAAGAAGTGGGTTTTTACTAAAAATGGAATATTTTTTTAACTTCACTGGTGTAAAAGGGGTAAAAATTCTTGAAAAAGTTGTGATTAGCTCTGCAGATCCAGCATGCACAAGGTGGGGAATGGATGATGGGAAGCACCCTACACTGATTCCTGTATAAAAGCTTTCCTAATTTACTAATATTTAAGGTCGTCTAATTTTGCACAACAGAATAGTAATACCCCAAATTATTTCTTAGTTCCACCTGACCTCTAATCTTTCTGACTTTTGGGTCACCAAGTAACTCATATTATGGTGAAACCTTTCCAAAATCAGGAGTAAATAAGAGGAAAAGCATTTAGAGGTCAGATGTGTCCTGTAACAGTACATTTAATATCTGTAGTTTCCCAAAGTCCTAAGTCTTTCTTATCTGGCCATTCCTGATTGAGTGTTTGTACAGCAGCAAACACAACTTATCATAACTCTTATCTTGGCCATTCCAATACACCCAGGACACTAAATTTTGTCAGTGAGTAACATTTTAAAAGCAGTTCCCACTGACCTTTTGAGAAACACATTGAACTCCCTGACATGGTGGACAGCACCAACAAAATTGCCCTATAGAGCTCCTCTAAGGGCATGAATTTTAAGATATGTACATGTTAGAAGCAAGGCTGTCTCAATTGAGTGTGCAAGCAGGCACTTCTTTCTCTGCTGCAAAACAGCAGGACAGTCTTTTTGTCTTTTGGGTCAAGCTTAAGTGGAAACAAATAGTAAATTTTAAGCTTTTCCATTTTTGAGTCTAGATAGGTCTACGAAAAGGAAACAATAATGTTATTGCAATGAAGGTAATGAAAATTCACAAGCATCAATTCCAGAAGTGCCAGTGCAGGACACCAGAGGGTGTTACATGTGTTGGAACCACTGAACAGGCTGTGGTTTGAGAGTCTGGCCCCTTTCTCTGCTATTGAACAGGTTGCTGAACCCCTGAAAGTTGAGGGCTCAGGATGAGTGCTCAGGAAATTATATTACCAGAGTACTATAAAGGTCAAGGTAATACTATATTCTATTTTTCTTTTTTCCATGCTGAATGATGGATTAAGAACTTCATTCTCTCTACAAATTACAGGAAAAGAAAAAAAATATATGCTGGGTCAGATACTCACTGACCTAAAAATGGCCCTGCTTCAGTTGCCTGGTGTGAAGCCAAAGCATCATATATCACTTGAGGAGGTAGTCCTACATATCTGTTATGATAAAAGACAAAAATAATTGTGCAACTACTGCTTTGGCATGGAAAATATTTTCTTTTATCTATAATCCCAGTTCAGTTTATAATATCTGGTTACACTTATGTCACATATAAATGTATTTTGCATATGAAATGTGATCACTAGTTTTAATTATGACTGTATGAAATTCTGATATATGGAGATTTATCAGATAAATTGTCAACTATTACTCCTAAGCAACATTCAGAATCCCACTAATAGCCAGCAAGTTGTTGCATACAGGTATAGAAAGGCGCATAAACCAAGGATGTAGTGGGCTGTAACTGAAATATTGCTGCTTGTTTCTACCTCACAGATTTTAGATTAGCCCTTGCTGTCTAGAAGCACTGTTGAATAACATGCTACCACAAACTACTAAGGATTGAATTCTTATTCTAAAAACTGGTCCTGTATGGTAAACAATACATCATATCATCTCTCCTTCTCTCTTTAATCTTTTAGATATTATTTTATCTCTGTTTGCACATATATATATAGAGAGATAAATATCCAGATTCATAAACTAATTGAGGATGCAATCACAATAACATGAAATGAATAGAAAATTTGCCATGACTTTCAGGATCTATGAACACAATAGTTCCTCTGGCACAGCTAGTTTCTTTGGATGATGATGATGATAATAATAATAATATCCCTAGAAGCTCAACTGGGTTTCCTACAAATATAGGACACATACCCAGGTTGCATAACACCACTGGCTTCTCAAACACCCTTCTTGCCATACTTCTCAACTCCAATTTGAAGAAGGCCCCCTCCTGCTGTCCCCTGGCTAACCCTGCAGTGGTGGCAGTATAATTAGAGTTAGGGATTAGCATCATTTCTGGTACAACCTCTGCCCAAAGCCTGAGTGCCCTTTCTCTGCTGTAAACACCTTTCAGACAGGGAGTTAGGCCAGAGATCTGAAAATATCCTTGGGGAAAGCTAGCATGTATCATCTTGTCCACAGTAAAGTGAGAAGGTTATTCAGCTGTTATTGTAGTCCTGAATCTGCTAAACTGCTCTTGGCGTATGGAAACACATTAAGTTCATTCAGTCTGAAAGATTTCACGGATAATGGAGATATCAACTCAATTTCTAAAAGGGGGAACTCTAACCATATTTGAAATTGATAAATGGACATATCTAAATGGCAATCACTAGCAACAAACATCCTGGGCTTTCTCCCTCCCAGACCAGGGAATGCATAGTTTAAAAGAATCTTCATGTAAAAATATTGTCATGTCCAGCTTAAACTGCTTGTCAGAAATGTCACAAGCTCTGGTCATGAGTAGCCAACATGAGTATAAAGGTGGTGAATACTACACTCCTTTTTTCCCTCTCAAGCACAGAGCAGCAAAGGAAAAATGTAAAACAATTTCTAGGTTTCAGGGTTTCATTTTAAATTTACTGTAACCTCAGCTAGCAAAGCTCCACAACTATTAGAGAAAATTTTCACATTGCAGATGAGAGGAGCATGGCAGAGATATGAGGTTTTGGAGATGCTGCCATTCACAGCCTCTTCACTGACTCCTGACAGACATGTTCACAAAGTTTAGAATTCATACACTATTTCATATGATGTTAGACAGGTTTCAGCCTCTTGCATGATCATGTAAATATCAACTTGATCTGAGAAGCCTTATGTACATACAATTAAAACAGCCCCAATGGAGCTGCTGCTTTTTCATATTATGTCTATGAAAATCCAAGATTTACCTAATAATTTTTATAGTCTATAAATTGGGTAATATTGCTCAGTATTTGGGTGCCCTTACTTTTTTAGTTTTACGATGAAGTTATACAAAAATGTTACTAACGTCAAGTTCTATTTTTCTTGGCAATAATTGAAAAAAACTCTTGGGATTTCCAAATGTGTGGAGTGGGATTTAAAAAAGGTTGCAAAGACAACCTCTCATGCTGTGCATTAAACAAACCAGCAAAGCATATAATCTTGCAGGCCAGAGAAAAATATATTCCTTATCTGGTCATTGATATTGATTAACTCTGTAACAATCATAAAGCATCTCAGGAAACGATGAAAAAAAGAAATATCATTCACACACTTTGTGAAACATTTGTATTCACAATCAAAAGTACTATGTATATACTTAATCCATATCAAAATTAAAAAAACAAAACCAAAACAGCAACAAAGCTTCGTGTGTGAGACTTAGCTTGTTTCCTGTCAATGCCTGAATACTACAAATTCAACAAAAATTTGTGCCAAGGGATTGGAGTTTTTCCTTTTGTGTCACACACTTGTGGTATATAACTTGGTTTAACATTACACTCTAAATTTCACCCTGGTTAAACCTGGATTATGCAAAAGTAACAAAATGGATTCCTCTAAGTGAAAAGGTCACTAGACCACACAGGTGTGCTTTTTTTCCTCCTTAGTAATAGTTTCATAGTCTTTCTAATGAAAACACTTTTGAAAGGAAAAGAAAAAACAAAGCATCTCAAGACCCAGGATGTATGAGTTTTTTTAGAGTAGATAAGACACAATTTTGTCAGGTTTATAAAACTAAGCAACACAAATTAATTTTTTTTTCCCTGTTTTCACCAAGCTTTGTGTTACACAAGCAAGGCAAAACTTCATACCTTCAGTTGTTTCTGGCAATTTTACTTATCATTTTACAATCCTTAATTGTCTTTTCTGTGGCTACTCTGTCAATGCATGCATTCACGTGAGGTTTTCTGTTTCAATATGCTAAGAACAAATTTATAACACACTAAGCCTGCACTGTGAAGTTTCTGATATTATCTACAGCAATGTTATTGTTGAATTGCAGCAAAAACCTTGTCAAAAAATCATTAAAAGCACAGCCCATGCGCTACAAATAACTCTAAAGAACTCCTGATCTACTTTCAGCACAAACATGTTCTTCTAGCCTCTTAAATTGTCACTTGACAACTAATCATACTCTGACCCGAGGACTATATTTAATTAGAGGACAGAGACACAAGAGCATTTGCAATATATGCATCTAGGCATTATGTCAGTAACCATTTCTCCTATGTTACAATGTTCACAATCCTGACAACATCACTTCCTAATGTGCTAATTAGAGCAGGGTGACTAAGAAAAATTATTTGCCTGCTATAGCATACAAAATAATTCATGAAACTCATCAAATAGTCATATATTTTTGCAAAATAAACTACTAAAATGAATCTGTGTGTAAAGCAAGAAACAATGGAAGTTATGTAAAACAATTTATTTAAAAATATAAATAGAGTAAAAATGATCCAGCTAGATAGTCTGATTATACGGTCTCTACTTCTTGCACATTTCTTAATTTTGAAAAATCGGCAATTATTATAAAGTATTTGAGAGAGATGAATGTTTCTGTTTCTTCTGGGTTTTACCTGAATCAATACTTTGTGGAACCAAAAGATTTATTTACATCAGTTGAGAATATGTTCCATAAGATAAAAATTTGCATCTCGGAATTTGTCTAGTATGATAAATTGTCTGTCAACAACCGTTCAGCATTTCTAGCTTTCTAAATTGAATTGTATACATATATATATGAATATATATGTAGTATAGAGTCAGCAGAGCAGTTCAGAGTTCCTGAAATATTATGAAACACCAGATCTTAGTTCCTATCTATCATCCTGATTCAATGGCTATTTAATTCTAATACGGTCTAATGTATCTCCATATTAAGTACCAGCCCTGCCAGTGTTACTCAGAAGTCACAGGGAACCTGCACTAATGAATAGCTATCCTCAGGGATTCTTCTGAAAAGAGTCCCAATGCTTTATAATTTAAATTCTACTGTTATAAGCAGCAATGGGTACCTTGCTCAGCTAAATGTTTGTACTGTGGCAAATGTAAGGCAGCTCATTCATCCAAACAGGAAAAGCTAAAGCTTAACTTGTTTTTATACATGGAAACCTAATATCTTTTATTTTTTTAGGGAACTGACTGCTAGGATATAAATATGAGTGAGGAAAGAAGAAAAAGATTTCTGGCAAAAAGGGCAGCATGGTCACAGTTCTGGCTAAGGTACAGTTACTTTCATATTCCCAAGGCAGCTACTGAAGTTATGAGGTCATTGCCCTGGCTTTAATTCATCTTTCTTAGGGACTCATATTTTCTTCTCTTGATCCCAGGTAGGTTCCTTATGGGGTTGCTGCTGTTTGGAGTGTGAGGATGAGGTGATCCAGCATGGCTGGTCACAGCACAGCAAGGACAGGACACAGGGCAGTGGCTGCTCCTAAACCAAAGCTCTTTGCTTACTCCCTCCCTTGAAATGTGTAGCAGAAATAAGTCTGTTGCTCACCAGAGAGAGGCTTTACTTAGCTTACTTCATAATCCCCTGATTTTATTTCTGATAAGGCCTTAATTGTTGGCAGGTTTATTAACCTTAATCTCCTCGATTTGCCTCCCATGGCCTCCTTGAATGGCAATGTGCAGCATTTTACTTCAACTGGTAGAAGCTCCAGAAAGAAATCTGCCTTTTTTTTTTTTTNTAAACATGGACTTCAAGGAGATGGCTCCGGTATTTGTATCAAATTATTCACAAACTAAAACTTGCTGTTTCTAGGGACTGCCTGTTGAAGAAAAAACCTCTTCCACTCATCTTTTTATTTTTAAAAAGGCAAAACTTTTCTTTCTTTTGTTCTTTTAGCATAAAGGACTTTCAAAGGTACAACCAAAAATGCTTGCTCCAAAAAAATCCCCTCAGAAAGATAAAATGCAGGCCCTTCTGGGTTACTGCAAGATAGAAAATAATCTCAGCATCCATTTTTAAGTCTTCCCATCATCAATCATCGTCTCAATGCAGGCAGAGAATAAAGAAATACCCAAACCAATCAAAAACCTCAAACAGGTATGCATGACAAACTTTAACTAAAGTTTTTGAAAACAAAACTTACTACTTGTAATTTATGCTCATAACCTAAACTGTGGCAGTTAAAGTACCCTTAGAGATTTGGTTCCAAAAAACACAGGACAGAAGAAAACAAACCAGCAAGAACTATGCTAATCAAATGAAGAGGATATTTAAGAGTAAATAATGCAAAAGGGATTAAGCAGATGCAGGAAGGCTGAACATTATGATGTTTCTGTTGAGCTGGTATCACACAGCTCTCTTTATCATAAAACTTGAGATATAAAAGACCAAGGAAATCAAAACTTACCTGCATGTACTATTTATGACTAATGATGAACATTAAGATGAAAGAAAAAATTGAAATGCATTAGATGAGTTAGTAGTTCTCTGGCCATGTACTTTATGGAAAATTAAGAACCAGGAAGTTCTGCCAAAGGGGCAAAGGAGGAAACAATGAGTAAGTATCTAATGGAATGTAGGGAAAGCTTTATTTTAGCAAAACACTTCAATTATAAGGGAACTGCTAGGAGAAAGAAATGAAATGAACCAGGATCCTGTACTGAGAAAACATACATTGAATTTTCAAATTTTGGTGCTGTGCTTCAAATGTGTCTGCTCTGTTATCTGGGTCTCAAAACCAAAATTCAAAAGTACAAAGTTATTTCTATTGAAAATATATACTAAGCTCCCAGTTTTCCAAACTACAAAGTCTACAGACTTGTGTGGTAACAAAAATTACTAAGAAAATTTTAAAAAACTTCATGCAGGTTCAAGAAGCCAGTCAAAAACTCCAAAGCTGGGGGTCTTGACCTCAGTGTTTTATAATTCATAGTGCCTTCATGTCCAAATTCATAAACAGTGAAGACAGCTACTTTGAAGTAAAGACAGTTACTTTGAAGTTAGGAGATGTTTGAATTTTAATCCACCTTCTCTATATACATACAGCTTTTATTTTACATTGAAACACTATATTTTCTTTTCACTGGAAATGATGCATAGCCTGGGCTTAAATTAAGAATATCTAGACCAACTACTTCTCAGTTGGTCTTATCCAGTGACTTGAAAAAGCTGAGATGTGATCTGAGATGATCACATGGAGATGAAATCTGCTCGAAACCCAAGCCTGAATTTTCTGTACAGAATAAGAAAACACATGCAATAGTCCCCATCTGAAATTGTCAAAAGAACATGATTTAATCTGTATGGCAGAGAAATTTTTTTCCCCCTCAATACATAGAAAATCGGTAAGATAAAGGCAACCTTGTAGTTTGAGGGAAAAAAAAAAAAAAAAAAAAGTGTTACAGAAAATCAGACAAAGATGAAGGTAAAATGGCAACTTTAAAGAGAAGAAAGCAACTCCTGGTAAGGCAGATACACCCAGGGATTTGCCATGTTCTCATATGAACTGTGGGTTCTAGCACAGGATTTCTGACGAGAAATAAAAGGACAGAGAGTATTTGTAGAATGTGGGGGAAAACTTTTCTAGAACAGGTTTGAGCATTACTAGTTGTGATAAAAGAAAACAGAGGGGGTTCCTGTTGTGGTTTCACTCCCTCAAGACAAAGAGAATTCACAATTTTCAAAATGACCTAGAAACACCTGTACCAAAGACATAAAGGGAATAACCAAAAGTTTTTCAGATGACATTTTCAAATAAAACCTGACTAAATGACAAAACTTGAAATTATAATTACAGGGACTACAGCTGGAGACATGACATGGAGGGATGTTTAACTCAAGGAGGACATTCCTTGTTATGACATAATAGCAAATTACACAGAAACAATGAAAACTACAAGAATGGTCAAATCGAGGCAGAAAGAACAAGACCTCAGGCTGCTGCTTCCTCCTCCTCCAGACTTTCTGAATGAAGGTATGGAAAGCACAGCAATAATGTTCTCCTTAGTTTATTTGCACGTGGACCACCTCAGTGTGCAGCTCCAGATTCCAAGAGTGCTCTGGAAAACCTGCCCAAGCCTTTTGTCCAGAGCGTGCTCAGCAGAAAAAAAACACCTGTATTAAATATGTGTATCTTTATTTGACACATCTGTTAAACTTCAGTTCTCAGTGAGCTTCTGCTGATCATATCCAAACCAACATTGCTGAAGCTTTAGCTTGTCAAAGGCAGTTGAATTTTTTCTCCCATGGCATAAGCTAGGATAACACAACAGTGATATATTTGCAATCAGAGCCAAGACTTAACCAGACTTCAGCCACTTGTTTCACAGCATGTAACACAGTCAAATCATTGCATAACATTTCTGAAATTTTCATTTTCTAATTATTTAAGTATGCTTGCTTGAATTTCACAAAACAAATTGCCTGCGGGAGATACTTTAGGAAAGCTTAGTCTGAGCAGTTAAGCCTTAGATATGTAAATGCAATTAAAAACAGGAGGAGAGAACCTCTCCATTAGTGGCCTTCCCGAGAAGATTCCAGTAACTGTGAAATTTGTTTGTACTGCAACAGACTGATTTTTAAATCATAGACTCACATGGAATGACTAATGCAGAGGGCACACCTGGAGATCAGCTACAGCAGGTAGCTCAGGGCTGTGGCCATTTGGGTTTTGCATGTCCCTGAGGATGGAGACTCCAGCTTACCTCTCGCCCTGTCCCTGGGCACCAGTGAGAAGAGTCTGGCCCTGTCTCCTCTATTCCCTGCCATCAGGTACACCATGTACATCACAGACACCACCACGTCATAAGGGGCTGCAGAAGATTCAAGCTGTGTCAAGAGAATCAGGTATTACAGGAATAAAATATCCATGAAGATGGAAGACACTGGGACCAGGATCCAGAGCAGCCGTGGAGTCTCCACTCACAGTGAACATGGCCTTAGCAACCTGGCCTTGGCCTGCTTTGAGCAGGGGTTGGGCCAGATGAACCAGAGGTCCTGTCCTTCCTCATTTAGTCTGTGACTCTCAATCCCCTTTAAGAACAGAAAGTATGAGTTTTGTTAAGGGATCTTCCTAGTGTGATCATTCATGAGACTCTCTGGCAGCTGTAATCCCAAAGTCCCAGCCTGTCACTGCTGGGACTGAGCCACAGGGGTGGCTCCAGTGACCTGGCAGATCCCTGCTGGGCTCCCTGCTCACCCCAGTCATAGTCAGATCAAGTTTCCTCACCAGCTCAATCTCCATGGCAGGGCCTCAGATGTCTGGTTTCGAGGAAGACCCCCTGGGTTTTTATCCCTTCACAGTCCAAGCACACGAGTCTTGCTCTTCCTCCCCAGCCATCAGCTCCTGCCTTGTCTCTCAGTGTCCCTCACCCGGCTGTGCCACAGGTCCCTGTGCCCTTTGCTGTGCAAAGGCTGGCAGTTCATGGCCTCTTGTCTTGGATTCCCACCCAGAGCTCAACCTGCAGCTCCATCTGCAGCTGCACCCCGAGCTCCCTGCACCAAATATGCTCCTCACCAACTTTAGAGCACACGCCTGAATATCCCAAGTGGGCAAGATGAAGTGATATTTGTTTTTTGACACTTCATTTAAGCACCTGAATTAGCATGTTCTGCTGCTTCGGAATTATCACGTTATAGCTAGATTGCACTGTTTTGTCAAAATGTTCTATTGTCCAGACTTTCTGCCTTCTACATTTAGCGATGACCTTAAAGGCACATGAATTAATAGTTTAGCCCGTGTTCTCTTAGTTTTCCCCCTTTTTAAATTTAATTATCTTTTTTTCCCCTCCCATTTTGTTTTAAACTAATGATGGCAATGTTTTTGACGATATGTTCCTGTTGGTACCTTCATTCCCCAGGTAGTCATTTCAGCCATGCAGAGAATTTTAACTAGAGTAATTTATCACAGGATAACAAAATCTCTCATGCTATGTTCCTCATTGTGTGTGACTGGGCTCCTTTTCTAAAGTTGTTTTGCAGGCTCAAAGTAGATAATTGTTCCAGTGAATCAGAACTGTCTGTATTTTGATGTTTTGACAAGATATTTTAATGTTACTGTCATACACGTCTTATGCAATTACAAGATCTTTTTGAAACAAGGATAATTATTTACTGATTATTTCACTTGTGTGCCACTGTTGATTTCTGCAATTTACTATATTATGTATGTTTCTGTTACTTATAAAATGTCTGGGGGTGGGGGAAACTTTTTAGTGTAAATAATGTAGTGAATTTATTCCAGCTCATTATACACAATGATACAATACTTTGTTGCAGAGTTTAAGGCAAATTTCCAAGAATGGCTCATTGACTAAAATCTGAGAGCAAAGAAACTTATTCATCAAATTGGAATATAAAATACTAACTCTTGTGTCACAAAAGAAAAAATTGTATAACTAATTGTGAAAAGCAGAACTCTTGTGTTGTATACAGATACAAATCAACACAGACCATCATTGTGTCTGAATTCTCATAATCATTTTACCCTCTTGTGGCATTTAATCTATTGAGTTCTGGTTAGAAGGAAACGCAGTGAGCTCTGCAATTCCATGAAGAACAGGGAAGAAATGTCAGCTGTGTGAGAAATCCTCCTTCCTGTCTCTCAGCTCTGTAAATGTTACTGTATTATTCCAGCCACTAACTAGGACCAAGATTTGTTTTAGACAAGTCCACTATCCTGGTTCTGCCTGTGATAAAGAAACAGGACAGAATCATCCCTCTGATTGCTTCTAGTTCTACAGACTGCCAACAAAACCAGGCCATGGAGCAGCTAGTATGGCTGGTTAGTCAAAAAATAGATAATAAAGACGGAGTTAGAGCTCCTCTACACGCCCTCATATTTGCCCTCCTGAGTAAAGTAAGCCAGCATTAACCCTTTAATCTTTACTAAGCATTTTGGTCTGGTTTTCTTTAAGCAAACAAGTTAAATGTATCTCCACTGTAATTTGAAATTACCTGTATGTCTGATTCAGACAAATTTTTGAGAGAATAGGAATTTCATGAGATAGCCATTAAAATATGCAGCAGGCTAGAGGTAATATCAAAGAAAGACAAGGAAACTTCCACCCACATTTATAAACAAAGGGGAATCTCTTTGTTTGTAAAACAAGTTTTCACATTCTTAAAAAAAACTAAAACAACATGTCAATATTCGTAATTCATAATGAGCTATGAATACTGAATACTGTTAGTGACCTCTAATACTCACACTCAGGATGAGCAGCCTATGTCTAAGAATTTTATCTCTTTTGAGGCCATTCTATGTACCATTCGGAAAGATTTTTTCCTAGGTTATCGGGTTTTGACTAACGTGAAGGGATAGAGAATAAGTTTAATATCTAAGAAGAACAGCATGCTCAGAATAGAACACGCTCAACGTTTTTCTCCTATTGAAATTCCCTGGAATTTGCATGTGAATGGGAGAGAAGATATGATTTTGGTGAATAGTTTGTATGGTAAATAATAACATGCATTTTATAACAAAACTATCTTTGAGGATCCTGAGGCAATTTAAAAGCATCTTGATACTCAACATATTGTTATACAAAAAAGAACTAGAAATTAATGTTGATCCACTGATATCCCACTGTCCTCTCCTAGTCTTTAAATTCTATTTTTATGCAAAGCATAATTGTTATATTATTTAGTGTACTTCAGTTGTTTTAGTCCTTAAACTTATATAATGCCCTACTCAGCTTAGTAATAGTAAGTCTGGGCTATAGAAATTGAATATTTAATCATTCTGATCTGACTGAAGACCAGCAGGCTTCTGTGGGATTTGCTAAACTGGGAATTTGTACTAGAAGAAGCTGATCAGAGATGGATGTGGATGAGCCCCCAGACTGAGTGTGGTGGTAGCAAAACCTGATAGAATAAAATCAGAAACAATCAAACAGTTACTTTGAAGCTAACAGGATGAAGAGTGTTAGGAGCACATGTATATCTGCCAGAGATGGAGGGGAACTGGTGGTGAATCCAATTAACACACTTGAAAAAAGAGATGTTCTGAAAAAAGCCATGACTAACTTTCTCAGCTCTGTGTGTGTAAGAGTCAAACTGGTTGCAGCTGCACTGAAATAAAACCCCAACAACAACAACAAAACCCCTGATCTAAGTGTGTAAAAGTGGTTTGTAAGCCTGAGAACCATGTGTTGAAGTATCACTATGAATTTGTAACTTTATTATGAATAGAAGATAGAATGAGAAAATTAGATTACTCTTTTAAAATATATTGAAGTGTAAGGAATTACATCTCATGCATTCTGAGACACTCTTTGGTTACCTCATTTGTTCATTCTTGCTAGTTCACGATATCCCCCTTCCTGCTTGGCTATCTGGGGACCTGTTCAGGTTTCACACTGAAGGATCAATTCACACAGCAATGAAATACCACTGCCTCTTGGGAGGAGGATGACATCTGTTAAATAGCACCCCGCAACACTACACAACAGTTTATAGCATCAAATGCAGAACAATTATGAATTTAATTAGAATCAGAGTGGGATTTTAATGAGAAAAAATGCAATTACGCATGATGAAAATATAGGGCTCAGCTCCTTTATACTCACCCTGAGTTCCCTTACTACATAAGTATTTCCAAGGATTTTACTACCAGCAAGGGGGTATGACCTGCCCCATAGCAGTTAAGGACCCAACCTCTCATTTACCAGCAAAGAACTGTGTTCTCTTTGTGCTACCAGCATGTTACAGAGATTAACAAGCTTCACACTCAAACACCATCAGCTTGAGCAGATCTTTCACATTTTTTCCCCCTCTGATACTGCATAAACCTATTCCTCACATGTTTAGTTGAATGGGCTACATCTCATCAGCAAAATAGCACATGGATTTGGATATAAAATGATAAATTATGTTGGCCTGGAGACCTAAGTAATACTCTAAAACACTATAGATCAACCAGATCTCTGAGTGCCTGTGACACAGGTCTACAGGAGGGAGAGGTTTAATGCCTGTACACAAAATAATAACTAGCTGTAGGAGAGGGAAATAAATTAATTTTATTTTCTCCTATAGTGCTGTAGGTGATTGCCTGCATAACTGCTTGTGAATAACTATGAATCACTGTAATATTATGACAATTGTTTATAAAGTTGACAACAGTGAAATAATGGTATTGCCATATTGATAAATATTACTTTATCTAATTGCAAGTTGGCATTAAAATGTAATTGGAAACAGTTTGAACCAAGATATAAGAAGGATTTTTATGTGTGACTGAGAAACTTTTTTATCAAGCAGTGCAAAATCACATAAAAGGGAAAAGGTCTATCTTAATTTAATTAGAAAACCTCTGTCCTACAAGATGTTAAGTTGTGGGTAACCTGAGCTACTTTCCTCCTTCAGAAATGCACCTTCAATATCTTGGATTTACTTATTGCAATAAAACTGCCAGTATGAGGAGCAGTAGAAGGAAAATAAAATATATGAAACCTGGATAAACTCTGGGAGTCAATAATTATATATATGGGCTAAATCTAGGTATCAAGGCTAGAAAATTGCATTGCACTACAGTGGTCATTTTGTCTCTTTCATGTTTTTTGAGGCATAAACTCAGAATAACCAATGAAGAAAAAAAAATAAAAGTGTAAGACTCTGAAAGAGTGTACTGGCATTCACTTCCCAAAGGCTGAAAGGCAACTGCCTAACCATTCCCTCTAGCTGCAGGAATGCTTGGCAATTACAAAAGAAGAATGATGGTTAATACTCTTCCTTGTCGGAAAAAGGATAGACCAGCCAAAGGGCAACAACATTTTTAAATTCTATGCCATACTTTCCCCTTATACCCATGATTTAAGTACTCAAACACTCCAATGTAACTCTAAAATATCATTTTATGGAAGTAGAAACAGCTAGATGCACTGGTCAGAGTTGCCATGGATTCCATGTTAAAATTCATACCTAGAAAAAAATCATAAACTATAAAAAATGAATACAGACAGCTGTTTATCACGCTAATATTTGCCTGTCAGTGACCAAAAGTGAAATTTGCATAATGATATCCACAGCTTTCTCTATGATGCTAAGCTTTTCAGTTTTTCTTTTTCAAGCTATAGGAAGATTTGCCTGGAATAATATTTAGGTTTTTTTCTTAAATTTATTTTGGTTATAGTCAAGGGGTAAATTCAATATTATCCCTTATAAGGACGTGTCACGATAGTTCATGTAAAAATGTTAAAAAATAAAAAGGACAACAAATAATGTCAACTTTTTCAACTATAGGTTGTTTTGATCCTTATTGTGATAATAAAAAATACAAGCAAATGTAGATTGTCTTTTTACATTTCAACAAACAGTTGCAGAATTCTTTCATCATGTTGCAGGAATCTCATCACACTTGACTGAGTCATCTGGATTTAAGTTAAATTTTCTATCTAGCATCATATAAAAATAAATACATGTCCAAGCAGTCTGATGATAGGATATATATGTTTCATGAAAAAGGAAATAAAATGTGCAAGGCAGTCTCCTTTAGCTCTTAGGGAAAGCTGAACCCTACAGTGGTGTTGCTGTTTTGCTGGTGTACCTGCCAACCTAAATTTTATTTCCTTCTGATCTTTCCCAAAATAGTATCTCTTAGAGCAAACTGATCTAGCTTCCTTTCCTCCACCTAAGAGATATAAAATACCCATCCTTTCTTACAGAAATGCTACTAATGCCATGACCCAATCCAGGACAAGCAAAGCTATAATACATCCATATCTGATGTTGAATAATACAGACTTTCCCTAGCTGCTGTGGTTTTTCTTACACATAAAGATACAAATAAATTCTCTCTGAGTTAATAGTATTTTTTGTAGATCACTGAACGTGACACGACAAAAAGAAATCCAGAATCCTACGTACTCTTTTTCTGAAGGGGAATAAAACTCAAACACATTCTAAAAATTTTAGTACCAAGTAGCTTCTGGTAAAAGACATTAAATGTCTGTGTTAACTTATCCACATGACTTCAATTTTTGTTCTGACAATGTGTAAGATGGGATGGATAAAATAAGATCATTCACCTCATTCAAACCACTCCTTACTTTATATATGTACACAAGCAAAATAGCAAAATATTACTTT
>VYXD01016019.1:1675781-1693541 GCA_013397195.1 Hylia prasina
TTTTTTTTGTTTTTTTTTTTTTTTTTTTTTTTATTCAGTAAAAATTGTCCTAGCCCCACGTTGTTCTTTTGAATTTCTGGAAGATAACCTGCATAATTTCCCCTTCCTTCCCAAGAGGGCCAGCAGGAGCAGCACCTCCACAATGCCCTTACCAAAATGTCACCTCCCAAGACTTCCAGGACTATTTCACAGAAGCAGTAAATCCAGAAAACAGTGCTGTCTGATGAACCTCAGGTGTATACAAGCTTTCAGGGCTTCAAGGTTCATTCATCACTGGTTTCAAAGGATCCTTGCCTGGAGAAAGCACAGGCAGGGCAGCCAGCCTCAAAAACCAAGGGAGAGCAACGGAGAATTATCTGTAATGCTGACAAAATACTCCTTGGGATATGCTAGGGAAGCAACCAGTATTTAATGACAGTGAGTCAAGGGTGAAGAAAAGGAGGGGTAAAATGTCTTTAGAGGAGAAAACTACAGCAATTCCAAACATGCAAAGTGCTCCATTTGATGATAAGGAAAGAAGTGATAAAAGAAGCTGCATGCTGTATGTTGGCAAGCTCCCTAAAGTCACTAGCTCCTGAACATTCATTTACTGCGCTTATTCTTAGTGCCAGATAGCACTCATCTGAAAAGAAAGGCTTAGGAAAAACAAAAGGAAAGAATTTTGGCACTAAGACACTCTCCAAATGTGAGAATTGCGGCTAAGAAAATGAAGCACTTGGATTAAGTTTTTCATTAAGGCCTCTGTCATTGCATTTGAATGTGAAGTGAAATCAAAGTCAGAAGATTTGTTATGGGTCAGCAAGAAGGAAGGAAAGGGGGTGGGAGTAGGGCTTTGTGCCAAGAACATTTTTAAATGCATGATCCTCTAAGAACATGAGTTATTAACAAAAGGCAAAGAAAGGCATGGCTTAAACAACATAACGATTTTAGAGGAAATCCTACAAACACAGATAATTATATACTTGATTTAGTTCTTGAAGCTGCATTTTTAGTAGTTTTATTATTCTAAAGTACAATACATCATCAGATACTTTCCACAGTATAGTCATTTAATGTCTCCAAATTATAGCCTGCAAGCCAGAACTGGGGATTTGGTCTAAGTAACAGAGTGGTAACTGCAGGAAATGTTGTGATGGATGTCAAGTCTTACAAGGTTCACTTTGCAGAACTAGAGTGCACCAAGAGATGTTGTTACAGTTCTAAAAGTTTAATCTGTCCACCTCCTCCTGTTTGGATGTGAACAACCTTTTGAATTTTATGATAATAATAGGATTGATTTTTTTTTTCCTCCTTTTGTTTTCCTCCCTTTCTCTCCTCTTTTTTCTCTAACAAAGCCTGGGTACCAGCTGGATGGCAGGTTATTTTCTTAAAAATGGAGTTGGCCAAAGATTCAATACAGACCTGGTAGAATGTTTTAATCAGCTGAGCTTGGGTCTCCAGTTACAGAGGAGGCAATATTTCTAGTTGTTCTTATAGTTCATTCCTTTATTAGGAATTACTCACTGTGTTGTGCTAGTCTTAAAGTTAGAATTTGGCTGCAGGCTGAATCAAGCTCACATCTCTCTAAATAATGCACAAGCCATGTATTATCAGCCCTGTAACGTCACCATGTCTGTAAGAGACAAAGGTTTACTTGACAGAGAACAAGTTGCCTTTAAAGAGGGCCAAGGACAGAGATAGGAGATACTGCATGCTCACCCAGGATGCAAGAACACCTTCAGAGAAAAGATAACTAACCAACAAGATTTCTCACACACACAAATAATAAATGAAGACAAACACATAAGTATAAAGCTTCGCTCAAAAACACACGTGACTTCTGATGACAAAAACAATGTAGGAAGGAGGAATTTGCTCTTGCCAGAAGCAGGAGGCTGCACTACCTGATCAGGAGATTTCTGCAAACCCACGAGGATCTAAGTATGTTTCTCTTCTTGCTCTTTCATAAAAATTGGCCACAATTTTAAAAGGTTTCTAACTGAAATGAAGAAACAGAATTCTTCCACATCCACCCCAAAACCCCCACCAAATTGTTGAATCCAGCAAAGTGGCAGTTAAACAAAGATGTTGAACGAGAAACCTGGAAAGGGAAGATGAAGAAAACTGCCCTGGAAATAGAAAGAATCCCAGTTCTTATATACTAAGTAGAGGCAAACAGCTTGAGTCCCTTCTGCTCACTGCAGTAGGAATGTCACACCAAGCACTAATGATTGTTCTGCACTACAAGAGAAGCATGTCTCTGGGATGTGGTATTTCAAGTGTCAACTACAGCGCTGCAGACACTCAGGCTTTGCCCTCAAAATATAAAATTGCTGGTACAATTACTGTATTTTTAACGTTCCCTGTGAAGAAAAATGAAAGGCAACTATTTAAATCTGTGACTTTTCACCTGTTAATATCCCATCATGTAATTTGCTTGCTCATCATTGGCTTGTACTGAAGGCACTAGGAGCTTGTGGATGAGACCATGCTGGAGCAGACCTACAGCCTGTGGAGGACCCATCCAAGACTGCAGGAAGAATGAGAAATGAGGAGTGGGCAGAGAGAAATCCCTGTCCACTGCCTGGACTGCTTGTAGGCTCAGTGGAGGGGCTGAGAGTAATCTCTCTCCAGCAAGGTTGTGAAGTACTGAAGTAGATACTAGAAAGGAAGGAGGAAGTGAGTCTAGAGTGAGATGGATTCTGTAAATGTGGGAAGAAAGGTGTTGCAATATTTGTCTCCTTTGTTTCCCAATACTGGAATAGGTAATAAAATATTTATGCTTATTGGCAAAAACAATTAAGTTAAATTCCCCTAGCTCAAATCAGTTTTGGCTGCTGGAGTACTTTGTAGGTGATTTCTTAGTCTATATTTTGACCCATGAGTTTTCCTGCTCCCATTTCCTGCTATTTTCTCCCATGTCCCTCTGGGAGGCACAGGGAGTTATTGGTTGCATGGGTGCTTATCACTAGCTGGGGCAAATCCACCCTGGATATCAACCATGGACCTGTGCTGTGGCCCAAAATATCAGCTGGCTGCTCAGCCTCTAGCTAAGTTCAAATGCTTCCTTCACTCTGGTAAGGAGGCACCTGAACTGCTCCAGAAACCTGCCATTACAGGAGGAGAAAGCAGTAACATATTTAAGAGTAAGGGAAAGTTTTCACAAGTAAACCTTTGCTGTATTAATTCAATACCATTAATTTCAACAATCCTCTTATACTACTTGAAATCAAAATCCCAGTTAACTTGTTTTATCCTTTTGCTGTCATTGCAAGAGGTTTTGTTTGAATAATGTGGCTTTTTCACTCCAGTCAAGCATTTAATTTGGTTTTATCCTGCTGAAAAGCTAAACTCCTATGTTTCTGACAACTATCTGGCTGTTAAAATGACTGCTGCAGATTGAGCACTGCAAGACTGCAAAGTGGAATTTAAGCAGAGATAAACAGGAAGACCAGAAGTAAGCAGGGTTCAAACCATATCCACCTACAAAAGCTAGTAAATATGAGGGGAAAAATATGTCTGTGACTTCAGACCTAGCTTGAAAGCCAGTAAATTTTAGAAAGGTGAATGTAAGAAGGAAAGAGCCTTGGGTGAGTGTGAGCTGAACAAAGCAATCAAAGTAATAACAACTCATTTTAGTTTTGGGAGTGGGTATCACTGATGACTCTTTCAGATTCTTTGCCAGAGTCTACAAACTCCCAAAGGAAGCAGACTCCCTGCAAAAAGAATCTTCAACTCCTCTTGTGTTGCTGAGTGGAAACTCTGGGAAAACATGTTCATTCATTTTTTAAAAGCAGTACTTTGTTCAGCAAAAACAAGAGGAAGGACAACAGACATTTTCAGAACATATGTCACATTCTGACAGATAAGCTTTCCAGAAAAATATTATGATCATTTAAATGTTTTCTAGAATTTCTGACCTCATTACAGACAACAAACTTACTCACCAGTCACACTAAAATTTGGCTGTATTATATTTGGCTGAATTTCCAATCTTTTGATTTTAGCACATGATCACGCCACAGAGGTTCTAGAAATAATAGTTTTTTTACATTCTTATTTGGTGTTCTGCTCTTATGACACTAAATAATCTTAACATGTACAGTTTGTTCACATCAAATGGAGCCAGTTTCACTGGGATTGGGGACACCAGTAATTCAATAAAAACAAGTGATGCGTCTTCACCAACCCAACCCCCCAGTGCTCAGAACAATGGAGTTAAATAATGATGACCCAGCAGGGGCTGAAATACTAATTTTTTTTTTTTAATCAGCATTTTGTGTTCCACTGAGTGATGGAAGCATTTGTCTCAACCAAACTGCATCCCACAAACCAANTTTTTTTTTTTTTTTTTTTTTTTAATTTGAGAAAGCAGAGACATAAATACCTATCCCTCAACACTCAGCCTGCTACGCTCCACAAAGCATAACAGAATGAAACTTTCAGGAATGAAAGGAAAAAGGGCAGGGCTGGCTCAGACCAACTACATTGCACTGCTAGAAGAGAATTCCCAAATTTCCAGAGGACTGTGTGGGAAGCTTCTTTTAAAACCAGTTCAACACTGTCCAAGTTCACAAGATGTAAAATAATTTCTTTTGCTGCTTTGGCACTGTTAAGTGTTTGTCGTAACACATTTGGGTGATATCTGTATTGTTCAGCCTAAAAGCAAAAAATCTACACCCCAGCACTAATCTCACGGACTGTGAGGCTCAATCTGCTTGACACAGTAGGCAAAAAAATAATCATCAAAACAGCTCAGATTACAGTCTATCAAATTTTCTATACTAAGAAACTGCATTTGAACTGTGTTACTAATAACCTCTACTTTTATTAAACTTAAAATCCTGTAGGCACTGGAGGCAGTGCTATGTGAAGTATTAAAATCTGCTCAAAGATTGTCTGATTGGGGAAGTAACACTCAGAAAACCAAGGAATTTTAGCTTAAATTATGCAACAGTAATTTAACTCAATGGATCTATCAAACCTTCATTTTTACATAAAACTTTCATGTACTAAGTTCTGTGTTTTTTATTTTCAAGGATAACACATTATAAAAATATATGAACTGAGACCAAAAATCATACTTCAAAAAGTTTTCTCTTTATTTTATTCAAAACTCAAAGGAAATTCTATTGAGATTCCACAGTTATCTGTCCTGGATGCATATTTGTGCTCTGCTTTCCATTACAGTTGAGAGATTCCTGGATATTCCTAGGTCACAAGCACTCTGGATAACTGAAGTCAATAAGGTGCAATTCAGCAATAGCAAATGCATGAAGTACTATTCTTAGGAAAGACAAAGTTAAATGCACAAATACAAAAGGACTAAAATGGGAACAGGGAGCTTTCTTGAAGAAAAAAGTCTGGACAAATGGCAGATCCATTAGGAGCCCTCAATGCAACGTTTAGGGAAGGAGGGGAAGCATTTCTGTAAGGTCATATTGATAGGAGTGGTTTGAGCAACATGCTGAGGGGGTGAGATTCCATTGGTGAGACCCCAGCAAGAGAACCGTGTGAGTTTCTAGCATTCCCTCAGGAAAGCTGGAAAAAGTCAGTCCAGAGAACAGCAATAAGAATGATAAACTGTTTAGAAAACATGATGCACAAAAAGGATGAAAGGTTGAGGTTGCTTAGTCTAGGAAACAGTGTATTTAGAAGAAAAGCAAAACAGTTCTGAAATCACTAAAACTATTTTCCATATGGACAAGGAGAAAGTCAGGAAGAAATTGATCTGATCTGCACATAGGTAAGAGAAATCTCTCTTTTACTGTAAAATAAAACTAAGTCCAGGAAATGGTTGTCAAGAAAGAACCTTTCAAGTATTTAGGACCAAAAGTTAGTGTTGATATCAAAATTCAAGACAACAGCATTGCCACTGACTGGCCTCCTTGACCAAGGAATTGCTGAACTCTCAATATCTAACATTGCTTTCCCCTAATTCTCTAACAAATAGCTGTATTTTTTACACTGGTCTCACTCATTTTTTTGTTGAGAAGGTGAAAAGCATGGTCTGATTACCAGGAATAGATATTCCTGAGTGCTGGCTTCCAAATCTGCCTTGAGTTTGGAGAGGGTGGAGATGCTGTTTCAGAATCCAACTCTGAGCTTTGTTACCCAGGACAAAGGCAAAGCTATTTCATTCTCCTGCTTACAGCTGCAAGCAAGACCTAAATTCAACCCTCTCAACACTAAGTAATTGGCTGTGAAATCAGATGAGGAAGTGGCTTGCTCACAAGGGTCTGATTCTGGAAAAACCACCTTCCTGCTTCTCCAGATTTATTTTTTTTAATTTCAACTTTTTTTTTCCTGAGGGAAATTTGTAAAAAACCCACTGAATTATGTAAAGACCTCCTGGAAATGTTTAACTACAAATCATAAAACCCAAAATAGAAGAAAAAAAAGGGAAAAAAAACCCCTCCAACAAAATACAAAGCATGTGCTGCGATTCAGGTGTGATTTTCTTTCTTTATAAACATAAATACGTTGTTGGCATGTGCATGCACAAATCATAAGTAAATTGCTGTTAATAATGAAATGCTCTGCGAAAGTACAATGGTTCCAGTAAATGTCAGAACACATCTGCTCTAATTAAAAATTAACCGTATCATTAAAGTTATATTACTAGTTAATTTCTGAAAATGTTTAATTATTAGGGAGTTATCCCTCCAGCTTCCAGGGAAGAATTAGAAATATTGCACGTCTGTGTTTAAATCTTCCTCTACCAAGTACTTTAAAGTTTTAAGAGGCATATATTTTAAGATATTTGGGAGATATAAGGGCTTTGATTATTACACTATAAAGTCAATAAACCTTGTGTCATGGAAGATTTTATCCACTCCTTGGAAGTGTCTTGAAACAGATCCTTTTTTCTCCCACTTTCTATGGGAGCTGAGACTGAGGGAAAGATGCCACTTGTGACAGCAGCAAATCTGGCCCAGAGTCTTTCTCGAGAGGAGCCTTGAGTTTGGCTTCGTCCTCCTCCACATCGTGTGTCAGCTCTGGCACCAGCTCAGTGTGACAAGCAACTTCTAACTGAGAAATTATTAACACAGCCAGACTAACCTGAATTTAGCCTAATTACCTGATCTTAGATGCTTTCAGATTTAAGTTACATGAGGTTTCAGTTTGTTATAATTGCCTGTAGTTTAACTTGGGTGATTCTCAAATCTGCAAGGGCCAAAGCCGGAAGCATTAGAGGCAAGAACTGTCTCTGTGAGTTCTGCTGTTTGATTTCCCATAAACATTCCTCAAATAGCTCTCCAATCCACGATCTTTTTCCCAAAAGACTTCCATATCAGCAGATGCTATATAATCATTGAGTCAGAGCACAGAGTCAGAGCAACCTTAATCCAAGTCAATCAAACCCTTTTACAGCCAGCCAGGTATTTTAATAAAATTTTACTTGGCTATCTGTACAAATACATTCAAGCAGTTAATTGCCTAATTTAATGCACATAGTAAACAGACATTACTTGCAATTGACAGCACCAGGTGGACTGAACGTTTCTCATTCAAACCAGACATGCAGCATAAAACTGAAATACAGAAATAAACATAAGAGCAGAGATAGTGCAGAGGAAAAAATGTATCTTAATTATGGGGTGTCCACTTTCTGTAACAGATTGCCATTCCAAATAACCCCATCTTAATCAACCTGCCAACTTGCTTGGGAAACAAACCAGCAGCTGCACACCCAGAGCTCTGCTTATCAGGCATACAGGTGTCCTTGTTTGCATGTCATAGTTATCCTGTGGTTCACTCTGGTGTCACAGTTTACATTCCTCCTTTTTGGAGGAATATAAAAAATGCTCATTGCCCAGAAAGAAAATATCCTGTCAGCTGTCAAGAATGGCTGGTCAGGTCAAAAGAGTAGAGGTTGTTTTAAACAGCATCCAATCCAGTTTTGCAGCTGGTGCTGTACTGGCGAGGATATTGTGTTTTGAGGTACAGTGGAAGAAAATCAGGTCCTAAGGTTCTGTGTGGAGAAGGTAACAGCCCCTTCTGAGCATCACCAAAATGCACAGGGAGACTGAGACATGCATGTTCATATGGGGGATCAGTAAAAGAGTAACCACAAGGAAACCAAGGGTGAAGACAACAGGGACAACACTTAGCTAAGCAAAGAGTAGTAATTATTTACTATAAAGGCTGTAGAAACAGATACTACCTGGAAATGGAGATAAACCAGCATGACCTGAAAGATTTTTAAAGACTCAGAACTCAGCTTAGTCCAACCCACAGAAATAGCTCAGCAAATGTTTAAATTCAAGGATGGCAGTTGGGCTGCTGTCATAAATCTCATACATCTGTTAGAGAAAGGGGAAAGAAGTGTTGGATAATTTGAAACAATAAGCCTAAATTTGCATGAGTTCACCTAGAAAACAAGATTACCTCAAGATTAGAGACTTAGGTCATTCTCTGAGATACAGTTGGAAAACAAACTTTTATTTGGTCATGTTAAAAGTGAATAGCATGTTTTGCCAAAGTTCCTATGAAGATGTTTTGGTCCAGGAACCAAAACAGAAGTGGCTTAATGAAATCTACTCTCCTTTATTTGTCTTAGTTAGATTTTGCAAAAACACAGCTTTCTTTACAGTAAATAAAATTATAAGTACCTGAAGAACAAAAAACATCAATTCATTTTCAAAAATAATTACAATAAAATAAAAAGTTCTTAGCAAAAAAATCAATGACCAAGTATTCCTTGAAGTACTACATGCAGCTAAACTAATGGATTTTTAAGGCATAAAATTAAAACTTCATAATCTGAGAGTCATTCACGTGTTTGACAATCTTTTCTAATTTAATGGAGATAAATATGAGTTTAGAAGAAAAAGTCTCTTATATTTTCAGGTTTTTAATCAATAAAATTTCTGTTAGATATTACTCTGGTGCTTGGATCTACCTTTTTAGAATTTAAATGAGCACTCTGCTGGAGGAAGTGAGAGGCATGGGCACTTTCTGAACAATCTTGAGCAGGAAACACAGGTGACATGGGGAGTGAATTGAAAAGCTTTACTAAAGATCCCCTTGGAGGACATGGGCTTGCCGCATGGCATAAGCTGAGGATGTAAAACGGGTGTGGCAAACAGAACTATGCTGGGAGAACAATGCCTGTAAAGTAACATGCTTCTACAAGTGAAAAAGAAGCAGATGTTGATTTCAACAGAAAATGAAGGGAACATAAAGAGAAAAGAAGGGCAGGGCAAACATTTTTGAATTTCGAACAATTTTTCTCTCTCTCCAACTATTTTGGAGAGAGAGGAAAAAAATCAAAATGGCTTGATTCGTACAAAGCTGATATCCTGGAAAAATGTAATCCTTTGTCTAGATGAGGACTTCTGCTCTAAAATAAGAGTATTTAAGTTTGTACAGAAGAGGAGAGAATGAGGTCAGCTTGGCATGTTCAGTAGAAATCTGTCTCGTAGGCAGACACTGCAGTTTGGAGAAAGTTATTCTAAACCTATTTTCATTTAAAACTCAACTTTAATCCCCTTGTTTCTAAGACAAGATCCAAACTGCCTTATTTCACTTGTAATCCAAACCCCAGAGCTGTTCAGCCACTATAAAGAGTGCTAGGAAAAGGCTAATTTGCATTCAGGTTTTCCTGCATACCTGCCAATGTGGTTATAAAACATTCACATGCGCATACACACATGTTCAGATACCCTCTGTTTATCCACAGGCATATGGGCTCTGTGTCTCTGCAGCTGTGCACACACACACATCTCTCAGGAATACTCTCTGTCCTTAACAACGCCTGTGCAGTTTGGCTTTTTGGTTCCTTAGCTACTCTGAAAGCTGTATTTTCCTTATTTAAAATTTTACTTGGGATCTAAGTCTACTGTAAAAAGCAAAGTGTTACTCTAAAGTGATAATTTGGGAATTTTTCTCTGTCTTTTGATGACTTTTTTTGGTACTATTTGATTAACTTGCAATTTTATTTGACTTGAAAATAAATATTTGCCTAAATCTGAAAATAAATTTTAAAAAATCTTTTTTTATAATTGAAATCCATCATATATTCTATACATTTTCTTCACAAGAGCAGTGAGTTGCTGGAAATCACTAGCCTGAAAGGGATCCTGTATCAGGCCAAAACTAGAGCATACATTACATCTGTCATGGTTGATGGCTAAAGGTTGGGTTCTAGAGGTTAAATATTGCTTGGCATGTCGTTGGTGGGAAGGGAGAAACAAAAAGGAGCTGCAAAAATATTTTCTTCTATTTGTTCAGTTCATACAGTAGTGCATTTTCAGACTGGAAACTACAGAGAAAAATATTGGTTTTACTGAATATATGATTTGAATGTAGGCAACATTAATGAAATATAGCAAAATACTTTGAGGAGTTTTTTTGTTTGTTTGTTTGTTTTTGTTTTTTTTTTTTTTTTCCTTCTTTGGGATAAGGGGGAAAAATGCTATTTGAACAGAATCAATGTGTTAGATGGCTTCCACCCTTTCAGAAGGTATAGCCAAGCTCACAGATCCTCCCCTGTCATGTACTGGGATAAACTTAAGAGAAAATGTAAGTACCTTTCTAGATAAAACCACTCTGTCCTCTGTAAATATAAATTTATTTTAACAAAGGCTTCTTTCAGTAATACAAATAATGATAAAAGTAATGGAGTTGCCAATGTTGACTTGGTTCAATATCTGAGACAAGTATTCCCTTAGGTAAAGCCAGTAAGCCTTCTGAAGTCAGCTATTACATTATTAATCCTATCACTCCTGAAATGCTTTATTCCATTTATTACCTGTGTCAGCATGCAGCCCACCTTCACACCTCAAACTGGTGATCCAGCACCAGGCATTTCCTAATGGTGTTTAAGTGCAAGGGATTTAGTTTACTTTACTTAGCCTGTCAGAGTCTTCTATGCGATTTCCTATCCTCAGCTGCTGAAAACCCTTCCATATGGCTTAGGAGAATAAAATGTTATCTTTGTACTTCCCAATATGCCACTTACAAATATCTTGGTTTAAAGTTGTAGCTCCTGAAGAAGTTTGTTTATTTTTTTTAAATAAGGCTGACTTTATGTAAAAGCTCTCTTTTTCTGGGGCGACATCCCCCCTTGCCTGCTGAGGATACAGCACCAAAGTGAGACTGAATGTGGCCTGAGAAAGGGTGATTTGTTTACAAATTTTCTATCTAGTTTTCTGATACAGGCCTAGGGGAATTTCTTTTGTAAACCTTAAGGCAAACAGGTGTTTTGCATTAAGCATGGCTTTGGGTAGAGCTCTGTGACTCCTTTTAGCTAGTAATTAACAGGAACAAATCCATTCCTTTAGGGGAAGATTTAATAGGCATGCCACTCTATGGAGCCTCTGCTCCCAGTCTCATGACAGAAAAGCTGAGAGAATTTGGTTTGGTCATCCTGGAAAAGAGGAGGCTTAGGAATGACCCGATTGTGGCCTTCCAGCTCCTGAAGGGAGCCCACAAGAAAGATGGAGAGAGACTATTTACAAGGGCCTGGAGTGACAGGACAAGGGGGAACAGCTTCAAACTGACAGAGAGTGGGTTTGTAGGTTTATATTAGAGATTAAGAAAAAATACTGTGAAAGTGGTGAGGCCCTGGCACAGGTTTTCCAGAGAAGATGTGGATGCCTCATCCCTGGAAATGTTCAAGGCCAGGTTAGATGGGCTTCTGAGCAACCTGGTCTAGTGGCCCTTGGCAGGGGAGTTGGAATGAGATGAACTTTAGGGTCTCTTCCAACTCAAACCATTCTGTGATTCTGTGAAACATTGCTTGATTCCCCTCCATGCAGCTCTCTTCCTGACAGAAAGGACAAGTGTTTGAGGCCAGTGAGGTTACCCCTAATCTCCTTCCTTGTGATAACATTGATGGGTCACCACCCAATGGTTATGGTGGCGTTTATGACAGAGTTGTTATGCCAGGGAATCACTGTGAGCAGAACCCGCCATGAGTACATTCGCCCCCTTCCTTTGTTCTGCTTAACTCCAGGCTCGCCACATGATATATTTTATAAACTGCTCTTCAGTGGGAATCACAAATGGGTGGCAAATGACAGTAATCATTTTGTGGTAATCATTAAATTCTTAGCCGTAAAGGAAGTGGTGAGACAATGAGATGTTTTCAAAGAAAGTATGTGGATGCACAGTCCTGTGAAACATGCAAATAGGAGTGTTCAGCCAAAAAACAGAGCTTGGTTTAATAAACTCATTTATGATTTGCAGGCAAAACTTCTGCTCCCTAAATGTGCAAGAACAGAATGTCTACAGACATTATCTGGCTTCAAAAAAGGGAAGGTTTAAGACAATGCCAGCAGGGACTGTGCTTATCATGGTATTATTTTTTTTGCAGAAAGTTACTAGTCCTTATATGCATCCTGTGTGGGTTTGAAGCAGAGGATAAATTTGATCAAAATGAGACTTTCTCAAATGTCTTACAGTGGCAAACCCACTGAAATTAAAGTGGGCTTGCAACTATTTCACTTGGCATTCAAGGTGGAATATTGTATTACAATTCCAATTATGTTTCAAGGTTTAAAAGACTGTTAAATATGCTAATTGAGACATTCAGGATGACAAAAGTTTCAATTGTGATATCTGCTCTTTCTCTGAAAACTACTTAGAGTAAAGCAATATTTGGTTTCTCCTGATGTGGCTTTAGATAGTTCATATCAAATGCTAAATTAAATGTCAATAATCCTTAAGGAACCTCTTTTAGTCACACTTTTTTAATCAAGATTTCCAATCTGATCTTAAGGTCCATTTGTTCCCAGAATATAATGAGAATTGTACAAATCTCATGCTTTGCCAGGCAGAGTTCAACACAGGGATTTAATTTATGCTTATTTAAGCTACATTTTAAATGTTACATATGAAAGTTTTGATTTCAACAAAAGCTATAGAAGAAATAAGGGACTGCAAACCAACAGATATTTAGTTGTAGCTTTCAGAAAAACAAACAAAGAAAACCTCATGAAAAAGACCCCACAAGCTAAAACATAGTCACCATATTTTAAAATCAAATATTTAAAAATATTTTCTACAAAAATGGCAGAAAGGCAAATGCAGATTTTATTATGGAAAATGTAAATCAGTTAACGATCAATGTTTTAACTAGAATATCCCTATCAGATGATGATTCATTAGGGTTGTCTCAGTGAAGGAGGTTATTGATAATTTGATACCTCATATCCACTATCCTAATCGTTATTGTCAGAAAGTCTATTAAAGACCATAGGTCATGGATCTAAAATTAAGTATGCCACAAAAAAAATATTGAGCAAGGGAAAAGGACAGACATTCTTATAGATTAAGATTTGCACTGAAATGCATAATATCAATTAATTTTGCAAAATTATTATTTGATAAAATAAAGCTATGGTCTCCAGTAAAACATTTCTCATTTAAAATGAACCAGAAGTAGAAGCTGAAATATTAAAACACATGAATATAAGTTGGACTATGAAACCACAACTCTGACTGTTTTTTTTTTATCCTGCTATATGGGGATCTGCCTTCAAAATGTATTTCTACAACAGATTATGCTGGAGTACTCAACGAAGTAATAAGATACACTGTTGGGCCTTTTTTGCTCTTTTGCTCTTGAAGCATTCTAATTTTTGGACAACTCCACTCGCTTTTCTCAGTATTCTGCAAAATGAGAAGTTGAGTTCTCAACTTGGTGGGTCAGTGTGGGTCGCTGTGCTCATAGCCCTCACTTAATCCAACTAGGTTAAAGGCAAAATGAAAGTATTACCAATTTCTTTAAAACAAAATAAAACATAGAAACAATACAAGTATGATGGATTTTGTTGTCTAGTAAGACCTGGATGGTGAAGAACAGAAAATCATGCTTAAAGATCACCCTCATCATCTTTATATTTCAGCTATTAACCTACATCACTTAAAAAGCCCCCTTAGACTGGGACTCAAACTCACAGCATATCATTTTCCACAAGCTGAACTCATAGAGGACAACATTTTCTATCTCTGCTGCTATGACAGCTTTTTTACTGGGGTTGCCCATAGATTCCTTTTGGCTTTGAGCCTCCTCTCATCCCTTCTTTCCACTGTTCTGTTTCCTGATTTCAACATTCAGAAAGAGATCTGAATCCTCCTCTCATTCACCAGTGGCTGGCTCCTTCGGAAAAGCCTGGATGACACCTGTCCAGAGAGAGCAAGGACACTAAGCCAGGCTTGGCCAGGCTGTGACCAGTGTGCCCCTTGTGAGGCTGAGGGGGTGACATGGCACCAACCTGGCATTTTCACATGGCAGCCCTGAGCTCCTACATAAGCTTACACAGATTACAGATGTCACACAGGCTCGTGGCTGGCATTAAAGACAGCAGCTGCTGTCTGGGTGCAGGCACAAACTAATTCAGTCTTTGAAGGGAGCTGTGACAAGTTTCAACCAGAGAAGAGGCTTAACCACAAAAACTCAAACCAGATCTAATGCATTGCAGCATAGAACACAGTCCAAAGTGTGTCGTAGCTCTCTGGTTTTCTGTTTGGTGAACAGAAATAGTCCAAGCGCCTGCCAAAACCCAGCCGCAAACGTGATGGGGGTTGTGGGTGCAAGAGAGGAAGAAGCACAGGGAAGATTCAAGCACATGCTGAAGAAAGAGCTGGAGAAGTTCAAGTGATGGGAAAACCAACATTTTCCCTTTGAGTAACAGTGGTGAAATCAAGTCTAGGTGACTGGACTCACATCTTGGGGACTGACATGACATCTCCAGCTTGTGTGACTCTGTACTGGAGCCATCAGATGCCACAGTTTGAGCAACTATTGCTATCACCATTTGGCTAAGGAGCTGCAGGCTATGAGATCAGGAAACTTCCATTTGACCCCACAGAGTCAGTTTTGCAGAGGTCGGGGTGCTACCAGGTGGTGAGGGCAGGAGCTGAGCTCCACAGACACTGTGGGTCTGGGGCATGTTACAAACCCACAGAGCAGAGTGTTCAGCTGAGGCTGGACCTACATGTGCAGACCACGCAATGTTGAACAGTTTTTTTATCTCCTACTACTGAGATTTATAAGCACTTCAGAAACTAGGCTGGTCTCTACTGTTTCCTCCCACAAAGGTTTATATTCTTCAACAAGATGGTAGCCTCCAGCACTGTTTCAAGAATGCCAGCTGTAATTAAAGACTTGGAAAAAAACAATACATTCAATGTCTTATTCAGGTTGACAAGTGTTGTCCTACCTTGGGAACGTCTATGATCCTAATAGGTGAAGTTTTCCTTTTGGATTTCCTTGCTGCATCACGTAATATTAGCTTTCTTCTTGCAGATTTTTGAGATCTATGTTTAAGATAAGCACTTGGTAATCATGTATTGAAATCATAATAAAATGTCACATTAATTTATTCACTGGGAATATTTTTACAACTTCTTGTATTAATTCCCCTCAAAGCTAATTTAGATGCTTGTTGTCTGTGTATTCCACATCTGTCTGTGTTAATATTTGTGCAAGTGTCTAAACAAATCAAGACATTTTAGAGCATTTAAACATCCCAAAGATCTTACATTTTCTGTGAATGTGGAGAGGTTGTACTATAATTTATGGACATTTTCCCATTAAACTCTGAATTGTTTTGGCAGCTACTGCCTAAAAGCAGCAGCTACCTGGCAAGGACAGAATACCTGTCAGGCCATGAAGGGTGCCTGCATTCACTGGGGAGATAAATGGGAGCACTGAAATAGAGTTAAGCCCAGAGAAGGAAGCTTGTCCTCAGACAGACTTGCCAAGCCTGTTTCATTATAGCTTACAGCTTTCACAGTGGCTTTAGCGAATGCTGTTAAGTATTCTGTCAAAGCAAACTTACTTTTCCAGACAAGTAGCTCTGCAAAGCCCTCCGGTGCCACTGCTAATACTTGAACTTGTTTACAGTGGTCGGGGTTTTTTTTGGATAAAGTGTACAGGTACTCTAATAAATAGTCCAAGATTTCTTAATATGTGTTCTCTAATGCAAAACATCTAGAAAGGTTTTTAGTTTTTTAACATTTTCTGCCCAGCTGTAATGAAAAGACAGATTATTTCTTAAGGTCTGTCATTTATAAAGAAGCATTTTTTCCATGTACTTTGAGGGCAGAAAAGTATAGATCTTTTAAGTTCCTATGGTTGTTATAATGTTACTCTATAGAATCTTAATTCACACTCATCGCTGGGGTCACATATCATCAAACTTAAGCTGCAACTTTCTTAATGTCTAGAACACATGATTATGGTGTTTAAGCTTCTTTGAGAAGAAAAAACAAAAATCAAAATTAGAAGACTGACTTAAAAGATATAATTTCAAATTTTGTCTCCCTACTTATTTAAAGTATTCTTTTAGGTTCTTACCTAGCCACTTAGAATATGTTTTATTCATTAATTAACTCCTGTTCAAGCCAGAAGATGCAATCAATCACAGCGTGATTAGGAAAAAAGTAACCAGTTGAAATAAGGAAGCTTAAAACTTAAAGAAAATTTAAGAAATATTTTCTTACAGAGAAAGGAGAAAAATGAATACAGAAGCCATGAGTATTTAAATCAGTGCATTATGCTTTTTCTTTTTTTTTAACAAATTATTTAAATTTGTCATTAAATAAAGAAACTTTCCAACTTGATTACACTTTTGCTGAGAACTGACTTAAGAACATTCAATTACAGTTCAACAGAAGACAACATAACACCTGCAAAGCTTCAAGACGTGTTGTATCATTCTGGATAAATTTATTTAGTCCTAACTGGAATGAAGGAAGAAGTTTTTCCATTGTTTTTTGCTAATCATACAATAATGATTTATAACCAAGTGAAAATAAGACCATAGGTTCTACATGGGAGTATTTTCTGCTGTGCAAATTTACAGTGCTACTTTCCCAGTCCTAGTTAACCAGGCTCTAAATGTAATATAATGCACTGAGAACAGCTGCTTTGAGAGACTCTTTCCCATACTCATGTATTTACAATCCACATGCTTAAGTGGATTTCACGTGACAACTGTATTAATGGACTTAGTTACTAAACATTTGTGGATCATGTAGCTGTTATGTCATTATATGCTAAGTGAAGCTTAGTTGTAAGCCTCAGATCTTTAATCCAAGATCAACTCTTCCAGCTCCACAGAGGTGTTATTTGCATTATTTTCCATTTGGATCAGCCTGTGATCTGACTACAGAGTTAACAAATCTTTGCCCTTAATTGTTCTCCCTCCTCACTTCCAAGAGACCTTGGACACTTTTTTCAGTCACCACAAGACAGTGGAAATTTTGTTTCTTATTGCACATTCAGCAGTAATGTCTTCTAATGGGCAGGCCCAGTATTGCCTTTTTCCTAACACAGGTTTGCAACAGTAATGTGGCATTTTGAACTGACGAAGAAGCAGAGAAGGAACTAGTTGACCTGAGAGACCTCTTTCACCTCCAATTTCTATGGGGAAAAAAAAAAAATACAAAAAGTTGACTGACCTGATTTGCAATGTTTGCTGTTAAGTAATGATCCTGTTACCAGGTTATTGAAAAAAATATTGAGATGCATCGCAATTCTGCTTCGAAAATTATGCAGTAAGTGCTTTGCCTTTGCAGCTTTTATAGAACTGTACACTGCATGGAAGCATTTGTATTTAAACTGTTCATTCAAGAAGGATCTATGAACATACTGAGTGTTTTCAAATCCATTACAAAAATCCTTCTCATTATGTATCATGTTGTAACCTCAGACCTACCAAAATCAAGCACATGCTCTCACCCAAAGTGATCATAAGCAAAAGTAGAGAATATCACTGAAGCTTATTTTAGTCAATATTTTGGGTACAAAAAAAAAAAAAAAAA
>VYXD01016019.1:1693557-1800497 GCA_013397195.1 Hylia prasina
AAAAAAAAAAAAAAAAAAGACCCTATAGTATCAAACAATGGTCTTCAAAAGAAAAATAAAAAAACCCCAATCATTGAATTGCATCCCATGAGAGGAAATTGGGCCAAAATTGATCTGGATAGCCAAATTTATTATTACATGAAGTGAATGTACAATGGAATTTGATTAGAGCAAGTGTGCCATCATTCTCTTTTGCAAGATTGAGCACAGAACAGCACAGCCTTGATGAAAGGAATCGATAGCATTGAAAGCAAAATTGGAGGGCTGTCAAATCATCTTAATTCCTATTTTCTGAATGAGTGCAGTGAGATTGCTTGATGCACATGCTAATAACCAAATTAGTGTGCTTTCGACTCAGTACAGAGTCAAGCCCCTATAAAACTTAAATAATATTGCTAAAAGGAAGAAAAAACCCCTTAAACCCATATGAAGTAGAGATACCACAATATACAGGTTGCACTTTGAAATTATAATTGACAGAGCTGCATTTCTCTTAATTTTATAGACGTGAGGATATGTAAACTGCAAGTTCACATCTATTAATAGCCATGTTGACCAGCAATCTTCCTTCTACATGACTGGAAATATAATCTCTTCAACAGGCACACAGACATATATGCACAACATACATAGCAAAAATCCACCTGTGAGGCTCTGTGGAGGATGAATTCCTCCTAAAATGGGGACATGTGAGTAATACAGTTTATCTGGAAGAATAGGCCTATAACCATCCCAAGGGCAACAGAAGATGTGAAGTCATGTACAAGGAGGAACAAAAGGTGGTACACAACTCCAGGATGTGAGAACCAGATGAGAGCCAGAAACAAGGACTGTGCAATCTGCTGTGTAAGAACAACCAACAAATCAGGGCTAAAGAGCTAACTCGTGCTTTTAGGATGCAACCAATTGTGAAGCAGCATGTATCACATGATTAAGGCTAAAAACTGAATAAAAAGGACTGTTACTTTGCAATAAATGGCCCACTTTGATCATATGGATCACGGAGTGATGTCCCATTCTCGATTTCTCCTGCAAGGCTCTTTGAAATCCATCATTCAGAAGTTCATAATACAGAATTTCTTTGAGATATTTCTCATGAAATTTCCTCAGAAAGGTTTGAGGGTGTTTTCAAGGCCAGCTGAAGCCATCCTAAAACTGAATTGCCTTCAAATCCTGCCTTCCCACATCCCCCTCACATTTCTTCTCAACCTCCTTTATGCAAAGCAAGGCAGCTGTTGCTGTGGCCAGGAAGTGTGGAGACAAGGTGACAAGGTGCTAAAGGTTGTGTGGCCATGTGTCATCCACCACACCTAGGGAAAAATTCAAGACACTCATAAATCTACAGATTCTTCAGCAGCAACCTGAGTTCTGTTTTGATTATATTTGTATTGCTTTTAGCAGCTTTCCAGTACCTCCCCTAGCAGATGTTCCTCTTCACACCCTGTGCATGCAGGACCCTCCTGAAGATCAGCCTAGGGAAGCTCAGAAGTACAGACTAATGATGCTCAACCTTTCCTCTGACCTTCTTAAAGGTACATTTGAAATTATGCTTTTCTCTTTCCAGCTTTGAGTAGTGCTATATTTTCACAAGCACAAGCTTTGAGAAACATATTCTTTAAGTACAAAAAAAGAATCTGTGGTTGCAGGACAGAGAAGAGTCAGGAAAAAAACTGGAAAAGAGCATCTCAGCAGGGAGTCTCTGCATCTCTACCTGCCTTGGAACATCATCAGAACTGTCACCCGCCAACACTGCACGCACCCCTAAAAAAACAAACAAATCACACTGTTACAAGGGCACAGCAATAAAGGGAGATTTTTAGATACTCTGCTTATATAATTAGCTAAAATGTTGAAAATAACATTGAGGACAATGACTCAATCTAATTGAGGACTTTCATAACAGGTGGATCCAGGAATATGATGGATTAAGCGATGTCATGCTCTATGGTCAAGCCAGATCTTGAGGAATGTGAGGCTACAAGTAATTTTATTACCTTATCATAGATAGCTAATACAGAAAAAACTCATATTGCACTTAGTAAGCAGGTTCAAAACAAAAAACATTTTACAATAGTCCATAGGCCAGCAAAAGGACCTTTTATGTAGAGGTGCAGACAACAATAAGGACTCTCAAGTCTCCTCTTTTTCACAGAAAAATTACTGGTGAGTTATATTTAAATCTAAGATATTCAACTGCATGTGTTTCTTACTATTGCTATTTCTTTTACTGTTTTATGTTTTATTTTTTATCTGAGCTTGGGGAAAACATACTGATGGACTTACACATACAATATCTCTTAATTAGGACATTGCTTGTGGAATTAAAAAAAAACAACTATCTGCTAATTCTACCCATATGACAGAGGAGTAAGGTAAGAACACTAAGCAAAGGTGGACAAGACAAAGCTTTTCTCATGCTGACTCCAGTAAACACTGGTTACATTGTAATTTATGAGGCAAGGCTGCTGCACTTCAAACCCAGAAAGTGATAAGAAACATATGGAGCACCTTCAGCTTTAACATTTGGATTTGGCCACAAGCATGAGGTCCTTGATGGTTATTGTGAGCCAGGCACTTGTTTTCAATCTGTGGTTCCTCTGTAATAATAGATTGCTGAATGAATAATAATATGGAGCATTAGCTTAAAAATCTGTCAGCTGACTGAACATGGTGTTTGGATTCCTAGGCTCTCAGGAAGTAAAGCAATGCATTTATTATTTATTTTAAAATAAGACATGGAAGCAAGCAGCCTGACATTTATTGCATTTAAAATACAGCAATGCATTTGTGACCTGTTCAGCTGCCTCCACGTGGGTGTCTATTGAGAATACCAACTTGTCAACTATCATGAGTTCATGATGAATTTTGTTCTCGTTTTTATGTGTACAGGAAAATTATCCCATGTAGCGTTAGGCACTTGCATTCCCACTCATACAATTCTTTTCATAATAACATTACCAAATTCTGGTGATACATATATAAACCTGCACCAAAACAAGTTCTGCACTTCACCTGCAGTTTGCTCAGAAGCAGATATTTCTTTGTCTCATTAGTTGATGCCAATACAGTGCAAATTGTTCTTCCAAAGACTTGCTGATGACAGTCTGAGCCCTTAATAACCATTGTTGGTGACACAGGTTCTGTGAGTATATGAGAAGGTTCTAACCAGCTCCCAAACTACCAAAACCTGGGGTTTCACTGTCTTCTCATGGGTGAATCAATTTGATCTAGAACTTACACAGAATAGCTAGGAAAACACTTTTTATACTACAATAAGAAAAAAACCAAAATAACCCCAAACCCAGCATAATTCTAAAAGTTCCTTAGGTAAAGATCTTTGGTAACCAATTTATCCCAGAGGATCAGCCCTTAAATCTGCTAGAAAGTTCATGTGACAAGAAGATAGTATTTTACCTGCTGTTCATATCAAACATACCTGGTGAGCTATTTAAAATACAGCATCTCTACTTGGATACTCTGGTTACTGAAGAACTATGGACACTACTCTTACAAAACAGATGAGCTCCCTATATCACAAATTCTAGTGTAAGAGTTTATCATTATTATAGATCATCATCATTAACTGGCATCTGTTAGGCCATTTATTAAGATGATTTTTAATTTAATGTGTCTATTATCAGTAGAGAAACCTTTTTTACCATGAATTTAGATATATAAGCAGATAACTTAACTACAATGACGTTCTTTTGCTCCCTTAAGTTCAGTTAGAAATTGCTTTTGCCAGTACTGTCATTAATTGCATTAGACCCATGAAGTCATTCAGTATCTTCGCTAAATTAATTATAAAGTACTTCTCTAAACTCTAGTTTTAGAACATTTCTCAACGAAAGTGATGGGTGGAGCAGTTTCTTTTGTACAAAGTCAAATTTTAATCTAGTGGTCAAATCTTCAAATAGATCAGCACTTGCATCCCCTGCAAGAGCCAAAATGAAGGGCTGTCTTTTAGTAACCATGGATGGTACAAAGAGATGTACCCTAATTACGTGAATATTTGCTGCAGCAGACTCATACTGGTGCCTGCAGAAGCTGTGATGTTCACAATATAGACCTCAACACATATGCAAGGTATTAATATCCATACTTGTATATCAGCAGTGAAAAACATAAATGTTTGCTCTTACCAGCTCATGAGATGTCGCTTGGGCTCAGTAAAAGGAAAATCACTGAAAGACTGAAAATAAAAGATAGAGGTAACAGAGGCTGTAGAACCCCTGGCAAGTTCAGTGGTATTTGGCTGTTCTGCTGGTAGGTCAGAATTAGAAATACTTTAAGTTTTTGCAGTCTGTGTTCTCATCCGCAGGCAAAACAAGCTACTCTGGGAAAGCAACTTCAGGCTGCAGTTGTTTACATGAAACATTGTTAGAGCCCTAAGGAAAAGGTTCATTTTCCTCAGGAAGCTTGGAAGACCATCTCAGTGAAGCCTGCAGTGATTTGCAGCATTCTGTGTTCTATGATGGCAGAGATGCAAGAGATGCAGTTTCACCTCATGGCCTTGTGTTTGCAACATTATACTTTTTTGATGGCTGGGATACAAACCATGTTTGTGCTTACATAGCTTCAGCAATGCCCTGGTACGCTGGTTTATCCTCTTTCTCCCTAAAAAGATGGAATGACTCAGTCCAGTTTGACTAGCTGTGGTGATAACCTTCTGTAATACTATGCCTGACTGAAGCAGAAATCCCTCCCTGAGGATGGAAGAAATAGTTTAGTCTGAGTTCTGATACATGGTAATTTGTTCAGTTGTGCTTTCAAATTTACATATGACAACTGATTTTTTTTAAAGCAGTTACCTATTCTTTTGTTAATTTGCAGGTTTTGTAGTCATTTAACCTGTTTTGCTATACAGACAAGACTGTTGACATTCATCTACATTTTTCTTAGCCCCCCCTTAAATTTCTGAGCTGGGAACAAGGCTCTGCCTTGTATATCCATGTGGAGAATGATATCAAACTAGTGTTCAGTTGTAGAGTTTTTTCTTGTCTTATAAAACTCATCAATTGTGGGCATATAATTATTAAAAAAACCCTTAAAACATTTATTCACAGAGTTATGTAATACACCTTAGGCTTACTCAAGGTTTAGAAAAATATGCAGAGAAGTCCAGGCTTAGAAGAAACACCCTCATTACTAGTCAAGTGGACACAGATAGGAAACAAGCATTCAGAGCATTTAATGACAGAGGAGCAGGAAGGGCAGAGCATGGCAGCAGCTACAGGCACAGCAAAAAAATTCCTAGATTAGGATTTCTGATTCTCTCTTTCTTATAGAGCATCAAGCAGCACTTTCAGTTACTCAGAGCCAATAACAGACCCTCGTGCATATCGTGTTAAAGCAACTGGAGTTTGCAGTTCAAAGGGTCAGGCAAAAACTAAAGTCAAGACTCTGAATTTCAGGAAAGCAAACTTCCAGTTCTTCAAGGAGTTAGACAGTAGGATCCCCTGGGAAACCTCCTTCAGGGACTACAGAGCAGAACAGAGCTAGCAAAACTTGAAGGCATTTTCCACAGAGTGCAAAGAGCTCTCAATCCCCTGGTGTAAGAAATCAGGAAAGGAAGACAAGAGACTGGCATAGTGAGTCAAAACCTGCTGGTCAAACTAAGGGCAAAAAGGAAGTGCCCAGGCAGTGGGAGCAGGAACACCATAGGAAGTGTATGCGCAGTTGTGTAAGGATGGGATCAGGAAAGGCAAAATATGGATGCAGATGAATTTGGCAAAAGATGCAAAGAGTAATAAAAAGGGCTTCTATAGGTATGCAAGCCAGAAATGGAAGGTCAGAGAAGGTGTTCTCCTTGGATGAGGAACTGGTAAATACAGATGAGGAGAAGACAGAGTTATTCAACAACTTCTTTCCCCTCAGTCTTCACTGTCAACCTCTATTTTAAAAATACCTCTCACGGGAAGTCCCCATTTACTAGAAAAAGGAAAATGTTGTACCCATTTAAAAAAGGTTTAAAAAGGAAAATCCTGGGATCCACTGCTTTTTCAGCCTCACCTCTAGGCCTGAGAAGATTGTGGAACAGATCCTATTAGAACCTATGCTGAGGCACATGGAGGACAAGGAGGTAATTCAAGATAGTTTTACAGGACACTTCTTACCACTTGACTAATCCTGTGGCCTACTATGATGTCTATATATCTCAGTGGACAAGGGAAGAGATATGAATACCATTTATTGGTACTTCTATAAAGTCTTTGACACAGTTCTCTACAGCCTCTAATTTGGAGGGACACAGATTTGATGGATGAACTGCCACCGGGATGAGGAATCTGTTGGATGGTTGCATCCAGAAGGTAGTGGCCAATGGCTCAGTGTCTGGATGGAGATGTGTAACAAGTGGTGGCCCTCAGAAGTCCAAACTGGCACCAAATTTTTTATATGTTTAATATTTTAATGTTAATCAGTGACATAGACAGGGGGATGAAGTGCCCTCAGCAAGTTTGCAGGTTCCATGAAGCTGAGCATTACAGCTGACATTACAGGGATGAGATGCCATCCAGAGGGACATGGAGAAGCTCCAGAAGTGGGCGGCTATGGAAACTCATGAAGGTCAAGTGCAGCCTGGTAAAGGACAATCCCAAGGACAAAGACAGTTTGGGCAGATTGAGAATGGAATGAGAGAAGTCCTGAGGAAAAAGGCCTGGAGTGTTGTCTGACAAGAAGCTCAGCATTACTCTGGAATGTGAGCTTGCATCCCAGAAAACCAACAATATCCTGGGATTCATCCAAAGAAGGGTGTCCAGCTTGTTGTGGGAGGCTGCAATAACAATAAATCAAAATTCTGGTAGGAAACAAGTCATAAAGGCTGCTTTCAAAGTTGTAACATTTTAATAGCATGTGTTGATAATCAAAACCCCATAAATTAAATATTTATGAAAAAAATACAAAGATGTAGATTTTTGAAAAATATGTGGATCAAAACTTGTTGTCATTTCATTTCCTATTATTTATCTGTAGTTCAAATCACTCTTCCCCCCACCACCTGAAAAAGCCTCAGGAAGTGCCAGTTTTCTGTTGTCACCAAATCTGTCCACCTATCTGTGCACTTAAATAAGTCTTTGTTAATCAACTATAGGCTTACCCTGGTAAAATTTTTAATTTAAGTGATGCATTGAATTCTCAGCAAGAAGAGTAAAGATCTCAAATGAGTGCACATTTTGCATTCTTTCAGTCAGCATTTTGGATTGTTTTCATGACCACACCGGTCTAGAGTCTTATGAAGCTTTGCTCCATCACTGGGGATGTAGTTTATGTAGGTATTACAGTGACAATACCCAAACTTAAATGGTCACTTACATTATCATTTGAAGAGACAGCAAATAAAATGGTTGGGTTAAAGGCCTAGACCCAAAATAAACAGAAACTGTCCAGATTTTCTTTGTACTCATTCTTCAGTAGCATGCTCCTGAAATAATGTAAATCATTAAATGAGACTCCTGGCAATGCATACATCCATAAATATTATTCTCTGAGGTTCCCTTGCTTCATCAGGAGGACACAGGGAACAGTCCAACTGCTCTTTCTTGGTAAGTTTGTGAAAGATTTGAATTAAACAAAGTACACCAGCAAAAGAAAACTAATTTGAAACAGTAAAATAAATGGACTGGGCTTTCATAGTCAAGATCTAACTTCATGACCTGAGAGAATTAAAAATATCATGTTGTCGTTTTCATTTTTGCAAGTATTTAAGGTAGATATTATGGAAATCTTGACAGACATTGTAATTCCATTATCTACGGTCTCATGTGTGTGAGCCAGCTGCCTTGGTATTTATGTTCAGCTTACATAACTGAGAAAGTAGCTACTCACCAATGATAATATTTATTTTCCCTGTCCTTTTTCTTTGTATTTATCATCATAATATTATTTTTCTTTCCTGCTCTTAACCTCAGTGGTTGCACTTGGGATTTGAAAGTAAGGGATGCTTTAGGACTAAGACTGTGTTTATATGTAGTGAATTTGGGCAATAATAAATCCTCCAGATTAATAATTCTGTGATGCAGTTTCAGCAGATCTTTTCTTTGGTTTTCCTATACTAGCCAAGTCAAACTAATATTAGACAACCTTAAGAAAACAAGGGGGTCTTTGTCTCCATTGGCACCCTTACCTAAAGTAGTTCATAACTTAATGCTACTGTTAATTGGTGAACATTATAAAATATGTCAGGACAAGTTTTAATAGGAGGCATTAATTGGGATTTGTCCCATATGGGAGTCATCTTGGGCCTGCATAAACAGAGAGAGGAATGAAAAGGCTTCGCTCCCGTTCGAAACGTGACCTCTCTGGGCTTATTTGGGCTCCTGATATAACAGGCATTGAAACAGCTAATTAGCTTGGCACTGTTTCAGACAGCTGGATTAGAGTCAGTGATAAAATGCAGCAGAAGGCACCTCTTGGCACAGGTCCCTGTAACTCATCCCGCCAGCCTGGAAATCCAGTGGAGTAGAGGGGTCCTCCAGGGTGGGGATGGAAGCTCCTTCTGAGTCCGGAGAAACCAAGCCATTTGTCAAAACCACATTTAACTGTACATGCTTATACTGCAAGAACAGAGCAATATATCTACCGTAAATCAGCCCCAGGACTGGGCCAAGCTACTGTAAATTCCTCCCCTGTGAGCAAATACTCTGCCACTCTTTGTAGAAGAGAGAGTTTCACAAACTCAAAGCTGCATTACAAACCACGGGCATAGTAACCACTCATACCCTTTTAACAAGGAGATCCCACCAGCTACTCTTTACACCAGGGAGTGTGAATTTTGTATCAATGTGCTTTAAACTACTTGGGAAATATACTTAACATTTTATGCTCCTGAAGTAATATGGGTCACCAGCATGACAGGGAAATGTTTAAAAACAAGGGGAATACAGATCTTGGCGGATACAGTTCTTGGATAACGCGCCAGGATGAGATGTCTCTACATCAGATAAGAATAAATACCAGCAATATTCAGAAAATTTTAAGGGGATTAAAAGAATTTTCAATGGCCATCATCTCTGCTGACTTCACTCTTATGTGCTACCTCACAGACAAAATTTGAGAGAGTATTTTTTGAACAGTGGTTTAAATCTAAACTACAGCAAGCCATTCAGCTAAGAAGCAGTTACATGCAGTAACCTTCTGTGTTTTACAAGATTTTTACTAATTTAAAACTTATGAATGTAATTGGAGAAATATGATACTGTACCAACGCAGTAGGAAGGAGCTTATTCAGTTATTCCATATGACTCTGACATTCTCATGTTCATATATTCTAATAAAGCCTGACTAGCCTTCTGTTCCTGTTCTCCCTTTTCAACCCATCCCACTCTACACCCTCCTGTGAAAAATGACATTAGTATGAGATAATATATTTGCACATTTTGTGCATACAAATAGCAAAAACGTTGAAGAATGTGTTCCTACAGCAAGGAACATGGGTTTTAACCTAGCTTGGCTATTATATGGTCCCTGAAATATACTAAGAGATTTAAAACATTCATCTTGGGGTTCAGCTATGGCAGGCTGGCATCATTTCCCATCCACATTACATTCCCCATGATGTGAAGGGATTCATGGAGCCTTCTTTTCTGCTCCCATTACAATCGTTGTCACTAGGAATGAAGTATCCAAATTTTAATGCCTCATATATTTTGTCAGCTGTAGTGGTGTGCTATACTACCCTGACCTTTTTGATTGGCTTGCCATTTCAGTTCTGCCTATTTACAGCTTCATTAACCTGTGGGGGAGAGGTGGACTGGCTACCAATCAAGGGACAGTCTATTGAAAAGGTCATCGTAGTCCAGCATATTTATAACCCCTCCACAAACCAAGTTTGTGCAAGTTGTGGATGTAGAATTCCCCATTTGGGACAGCAAAGTAGCAGCAGTAGGAAAAAACGAAGTGACATGAATTCAGCCCAAATCCCAGACATTAGGAAAATGAAAGGAAGCAGAAAAAAAGTCTCCAACTCAACTTCAGAGAAATATTACATTTGTTAACCTGCAGCTCTTAACAGAAAACATTTGATCTCAGCTGGATGACACTACCCAGATAACTGAAATCTACAATTATTACTATTTTGAATTAGTTTTGAAGCCAACTCTAAGAAAAATACTGTCTGTTTAATATGATCCTGGGAAGCAAGAATAAAAACTGAGCAAGCTCTTTTGCAGAGAGCTTTTTAAACAGGAAATATCTGAAGTTTGCCAACATTCTTTGCTATAAACTTCACTAAACATCATCTTCCATACGAGAAAACATTAGTAATAGTTATGTAATTAGTGCCATTTTAAGATAATTCAAAACTGATTCATAAAACAAACTTCTATTTAGACCACAACGAGATAGGATAAAACTTAGACTAAACACTGGGCTTGATAGCAGAGGGCACTGTGCTATAGGAGGCTCTGTCTTTCAGATAAGAAGAAAAACTAAACTAATGACCACTTATGATCAGTAAGCTTGTTTAGGCATGTTAATCTGACTGACCTGGTCAGACTCCAGCTTCTGTAATTACAGGCCTCTCAGAATACCTAATTTTCCCTAAATGTAATTGTTTTGTGGTGTCAGTGGGGCAGAGGGAAAGAGCCTCCTTTCCTAAGTACCTGACCATTCTAACATGAAGCAAAAGAATTTCTGATGTGAAAACACAATAAAATAATTTTACATGCAGAAGTTTGAACTGGTTATGAAATTATCTGGGAAAGTAAGATAGTAAGAAAGTAAGAAAGTGAAGAAATTTTAGAAAGCAAGATTTCCCCCTCAATCATCTCTATGAATAAATAATGCCAGCTCCAACTACTATTTAATCTGTCTGTTGTAAGACACTACTTCTCTCCAGAATTGGAAACAAACTGATTCATTAAAGAAATGGATGAATTAGGCATTAATTCAACTGCTTTGGACCATAAGGATGCCACTGCGTAAGATTTTATTTCTCCTATCCATTTTAAACCTTTCACCACACTTTCAGTCACATCAACTTCCAACAACCATTACTAGTACATGTCCAGGAGCTGTTGTAATTTGCTTCTTTATCAATTACTCTTTATTTAAAGTAGCACTTAGGAAACAACTAATTACTTGTGTTAACGTTTCATTTTCTAAGCAAGAGAAAATTTTTAGCTCAAAAAAAAAAGGCATAAACAAAATTGAGGTAGCTAAGAAGTGTCAGAATGGTAACTTACAAATAATGCATGAATTAAGTCAAACATTAATTGCATCATAAATGGTTATACATGTACTGCACTGCCCTTTGTAGCTACACTTGGAGCATGGACATGTGATCTTATGCTTCTGAAGAGGCCAGCGAGAGAATTCAAATACTTATATTTCTCTTTATGTGTAACACATTGAGAATATTAAGGTCCCATTCATTTTGATACTATTTAATGTCCTTCTATGATAGTTATTTTCTCTTTTTCTCAGGGACACCAACCCACCCTTTCATAAGGTATTTTCATATTTGTTGACTGTAAAAGACCATGCATGATGTACAAGAAGCAGAGCAGAAAGGACTGTGAGACTGTCAATGCAAACTATAAATAAACAAAATCTTAGATTGTACTGACATATCCCTTATATATATATACACACACAAACACCAGGATTTGAACAAAAATCTTATCATTACATGACTTGTCTTCGATGTGCTAGTCACAGAAAATAGTTTTAAGAAGTTTTATACTAAATGGTCATTTTAACTTTATTTACCACAAATTAAAGCTGTAAAATTAATTAGGTCATATTGCTAATCAGAGGAATCTGCTCCAAAGAAATACTCTGACATATTGGTAACTTGGTAATGTGTTGAATTTCTGTAGGCCAGTAATTTTTCTTGGCTTGCTCCACATAAACATCTAATAGCAAAAGAAAAAAAAAATCAACACAGTTTTATTGAAGTCTGTGTTGATTTAAGCCATTTGAAGTTCTGGCTCAGTACTGAGATTATTTGTTATTACAAGCAAAGCATACGTAAAATCTAGGATATTTTATCTTTAGAGGCTTGGCTGGAAATGTTGTTCTTGGGTGCATGAAGAAAACTGAAGGCAAACATTTTGAACATGAAAAAAAATTGCTCAGATTTAATGACCTCTGAAGAAAAAATCTGATTGATTTAGTCAACTTAATTCTACACCCACAGTTTTGTGTTGTTGCTTATCACACATGCTCTCTTGCATTATAAAAAAGACGAATCCTTGCTTAATTAATTTAATAACGTATTAGCTGACAGTATAATTATTATGATTTCTTTAATTCCCTTGATCATTATTTTCATTGAGTCCTAGAAATGTCTTGGATACATGAGAAACTCCTGAACCTATCCGGATTACAAGTAGTAGTCAGTGGACTCACAGAAAAAAAACAATAAAACCCTACCAACCCAAACCAAATCAAACCAACAGGATGTCCAATCGTAACTAAAGGCAAAGAGTCTTTAAGTTTATTTTTATTTATGTATTGCCATCCATGAGAAAAGGCAGATCACAGCCTATAGCCTGCTGGGGACAGTCCCTCAGCCTGCGATACAGAAGATGAGGTTCATGTCCATACATAGTTTAGGTACAGACATGGACCTGAACTTGCCTTTCCCAATACAGGTACCTGCAACTCCTTCCTTATCCATCTCTACAGGATCCCTTGGGGCTGCTAAGACACAAATAAATGCTGAATACTGCTACCAAATCTTTTATGAAATGAACTGAATGTAGACAAATGCCACCTCCTGGGGGGAAGAGTACTTGCCATAGCTTGTGGTGCATCTGGGGACACCAGGGAACATAAGAGAGCAGGAGGCACTAAGGTACCTCAGAAAGGCAATTATTGGTTGTACTTGGTCCTTTTGATGAAACACTTCGACTTGAAGACAACTTCTGATCTTTCTCAAGAAATAAAAATAGACTATACATAACAAGTTACTAGGAATAAAAAGATTTCTTCCTGGCTAATTCAGGTATCTGAGTGAAGTTGTAAAGCATGGGTTTCATTAAACCCTTTTCTAGATTTAAATTGAAGCTTCCTTCATGTTTCATGAGCATCCTAAAAGCAATGCCAGGAACACTCTTCACTCAGTGGTCCATGAATAAATGCAAATGAACACAGGCATTAAGTTTCAAAGTTGGGGAGAACAGCATACAGAAACCATCACCATTTAAAACATTTTTTTTCTATACATACATGGATATGAGAGGTTAATTAAGAATGCACTATTAAAGCTGACTTTATAAGAAGCAGTCATGTAGCCCTTTGAATCAGGCCAGACCTTAAAAGCCATTTCACTTTCTTAATTGCAAAGCTCTCCTTCACTAATACTTTTCCAAGATGATAAGCCTTCATTCGTTTTTCAAACGCCTAGATAGATTGCTAACTCTTGAATATTTTTCCTGTTGAGATGAATAAATAAAGTAAGGTTTACTAAAGCTATCGACTGGATATCAGACAAAAAATGAGCTTTCAAAGTGAAAGATCTACTTAAGTTTAGGCAACACTCCCCCATCTCACTTATTAAAAGAACAAAGGTTTCCTTTAAGTACATCAAAAAAGGAGGTAAACCAAACCCCCTTAAAAATTAGGTACAAAAGGTATACAGAGTGACTGGGGGGATGAAAGGTGGGGTAGATCTCAGATGACATGAGGCGTGCCTACAAAAGCAAGCAGGGTTGTCAGCAGAAAGAATTCAGGGAACAAAGAGGTTGATGCCCCAGAGTGAGCACCAAAAGAGCATTTTACCATGACAAGCTCTAGCCTGGCCCTGTGGACTTTCTGGGACCTCTGAAAGGAACCCAGTCCATGTGCTCTAACACTGTTTTGCAAAGTAAAGTATTGAGGGAATGGGGAGGGGTTTTGCTTCCATGTGTAAAAGCTGTGTAAAAGCTGAAATGCTTTTACACAGCTCTGTATCCCAGATTGCAAATGGAAGAGAAAGAGCAGATGTTCATCTCTTCCACAGCGATGACAGAGCTTGTTTACAGGTTTCTCGAAAACTCATTGCCACATCCTTTCAATTGCCATTATGTATATTTAGTTGACATAATGCTTGCAGAAGGCAATTTAGACATATCTCACTGCAGAACACTAAACTACTGCTCTTTCCCTCCGTGAAGGGTTGCGTGTGACCTGAGCACAGCGGTTCAATAGGTGAACTTTCGGAGAGGCAACAGAGGTGGAACGCATTAGTGTCACTTAGAGAAACATCAGACATTTTGGGGTCGTTTCCATACAACCCACGGCCAAACAAAATGCTGTGGGAATATTTCTTAACTGAAACATTTCACCAGTTCATTTCTTGGAAAAGGATTTTATTTGAAAGAATGAAACACTGCCACTGCTTAAACGGTTTGTCTCTAGGCCAAGGAATGATCTCTGTGCTGAGTGGGCACAGCACTTTACAGGCTTGATGATTAAATGATAATGGCAGCATTTCAACAAAAGCAATGTTAACTGCTTATAACAAAAGCAGAAGTGGAGATCATGTTAGAGATTCTTAAAAGATGAAAAGCATTTTGCTCATACTTCCTCTCCATCACAGAGATGAACTGAGAGATCACTCAGCCTCTGTATCTTCCCATTTTTATGTTAATTTTTGTCTGCATTTCTCACTGACTTTGCTGTTTCTTGATCTCTCTTTTTATACATATAACCTGAGAGGGGCAGATATTTTTGGAGATTTGCTAAAAGGTAGATTTCCCCAGCATTAATAACAGCATGCACGAAGCAGCCAAGATATTATTAGAGAGAATTTTTGCATCAAAATATTGTAAAAAGAGCATCTCTGAAGGAAATTCACTGGGGATCATATGATAGTTGTAGTTTATATTGTATTTCTCTTTACATTTGTATGTCCACTTGAACCTGAATATCAAGTCAAGTTTTAGAGAAACAGGATAATAAATATCTGCATGAAACAGCACAAATGTTGCACATGAAAAACAGCATAAATATGCATCCTTAGCATTTGCAAATAAATTCAGACAAGCTCTGTGTCACACAAAAAAAGGAATGGTGGTCATAACACTCAAAATCATAAGGAAATAAAGGGTAAGTTACTTGATGCAAAAAGTGCATTTGATTTAATTTTAGAACTTTTTCAGGCTTAAAAAGCAGAGTATTTTCAATGCTAATTTTTCAAGCTGAGGCTACCCATGAAACAATAGACATTAAAAAAAAACAAACAAACCTGGGAAGACAGAAGCCAAGAGAAAGAAAGGCAGAAGCCAAGAGAATGGAAAAATCTCTCCACAGTTTTGTCACTCTCCAAGGACAAAAAGTCTAATTGTGAGACATTTGCCACCACTTCGCTCATAAATGGTGAAGGAAGCAAAGAAGCAAACACAGAACTGCGCAGCAGAACTCAGTTTCATACTCATATTCATATTGTCTAGGAATAAATTCAATTACAACAACAAATTTCTCTACTTTAGTCGTGGTTAGCTGAATAATAATATGCTGAGATCTAGGTTTCATATGAAACTTTATGAATGGCAAAGAAATAAAGATAATCATGTGAGAATTAATAGATGTCCCCAGTGATTCCTTATAAAGGCAAATAATGACTGAACTACTTGCTTATGTGCAGTTTGTGATTTTACAATGAAAACAAATGTAAACTTATAGAAAAAAGATTATGATGGAGCAATAAAATGACAAGGAGACTTTTTTTTTTTACAGTGTGCTCATGCTGTATACAACAGGGATATATTATATGTCCGGATTACTTAGTTATTTCTAGTGCTTCCTGCCCCACCAAGTGGACTAATAGTGTTATTTTTTATCATAAATTTGTATATTTCCTTTCAGGACTAAATTAAGTATATGTTTCCATAGCAACAAAAGCTAATTCTTTACAAATTTAAGTCTGAGCCTTTAGCACTGAATTCCATGGAAGCTTACTTTCATATGGATCTTTGAAATGTGCTATTATACAGGCAGTTTTAATCTGCCAAGCTCAAAGATGGAGAGGGGTGGGAAATCAGTAATCTATACATGGCATAATATTCACATCTCTAAATGTGCCGTAAAATTTCTTAATCCTTCATCCTGACAATCCATCATACCCTGAAAAATCTGTTTAACATGTCTGCTGCTGCTTTTTACAAAGTTTTTGTTCCAAAACATAACAATGGTCATTAGACACTTTAGAGTTTCCTCACAGAGAGCCTTGGAAAATGTGATATTCAGTGAGTTCCAGCTTTCTAATAAGAGGGAGGACTATTAGGCATACTCAGTTTAAAGAAGCAATTAAATACTCTTTCAGCACATGAAATTAATAGGACCAGAGAAGACTTCCAAGGACAACAACAACAGGACTGAACCAAATGCCAGCTCACGTTCTAAAGCCTTAAGGAAAAACTGACTACACTATGTCCAGGACAAAGAAAGTTCATTTAATCAAGGATTTTAACCATTAATTTGTGTCTCCTTTTAAAAAAACCCACATTGCACATCACCTCCACCCCTCCCAAAAGCAAGCTTGATTTCTTTCCCTTTGTAGCTGAAGGTGTCCCTTCACCCCGCTCGTGGGAAAGCCACCACACGGTTTCTCCTCTCCAACTCCTTTTTTTTTTTCAAGTTTTGAAAGACTGGGTAACCTCTCTAGTACAAGTTGCTGAATGCTTAGCTGCATTTATGCTGTTCTATTACAAATTTTCAAAAGAGCTCACAAAAGGGCTAAAGCATATGCTCAAAATTTAATCTAAAACCACACGACTCAGAGAATAATTTTTCTTTGTAGATGAAAGGATAGTTAAACCATACTAAGTTCCAATTTTTTGGCTATGAGAGGGTGTCTCACTAAGCTTCCATAACCAAGCAAGTTTTAATAAATTCATGGCATGTCAAATTCTCTCATCTCCCTCTTGTATTAGAGTGAGTTTTATATACAGCAGTGTAACGCAGCATTTTATTAAAATTTCATGATTTCTCAGAAAAAGCATCTCTTATCTACCACTTAGATTGTAATGCCCATTCACTCCAGGGACACCCCAAATCACTACACTTCTGTCTAATGACCTCTGTCATTGATATTTGAAATATTATTGACACTACAAAGAAATGAAATACTTGGAAAATTATACGCCCAAACAAGTATTCAAACTGCAGTCGAAAACATTTGGCAAATGCTCCGTGAGTACAATTATGACTCAGAAAAAGTGGGCATTGACAAATCAATGACCAGCAACCTGGAAGTTGATTTATTTTACTTTTATTGAGACTTTTCTCCAGTTTTTCTAGTTTGGCCCAACCAAGGAAGGAACAGATCTGGGAAGAACACAAAAACTGCAGGATAGCAGTGGATATGCTGACAGTTGTACCTTCATGAAACCACGAGAAGAAAAAATAGCCCAGTCCACAGGAGAAAAACACTAACATGCTTCATGTAATTCTCAGAAATCAGAAAAATTCTTCTTTATTAGAAAGAAGAGTAGGAGCATAGCTAGTCAGCACAAAATAAGGAACAGGATTCCCATTGTGATGAATTTTGTCTAAAAAAGTGGCAAAGCACAGTATCTCAGCAAATTTACTGAACTGCAGCCCAAGTGGCCACTGTCCTTTATAAGGTGCTGAGATTTTCCACAGCCACAGGACAAGAGTGTACCACAAATGGTGTTTATTGCAGTTCAATAGAAGCAAAAAATATCCCTTAAGATGTTTATATATTACATCTCTCGTCCCTTAGAACAAACATAGTGACTGAAGGCTCGTCCTATGAAAAATTATGACTGAGATGTTTAGAGAAGCAATTTTAGATTACAAAAATACTTATTTAATATTTTTTATTCTTTCCTGCTCTTTCTTAAAATATGAGTGTTTTCATCTTCCTTGTTATAAGAGTACTGCATTGAAGTGACAGCTGCTAAAAATGTGCATCACTCATGCCGTTGGTTTGAAATATTGGGAATGATGGACACCGTTCTGGCATCAAATATCTCAATAAATCCCACCATTAATCTCATGGCAAGGCTCTAATGTTTTTTTATAAGATATTACACTATATACACTTGCATTCCAAGGACCAATATGGGTACATATGCAACAGAAGTCTGGAAGACACCCAGGGTTATTTGACTTTTAAAATTCATCACTAAGTCAGGCTTACAGAATTATGCAATGACACCAGGAATGGCCATTGCAAAGCACAAGCTGCTTTAGCTCATGCTATTATAATCTTTTTTGCATATCACTGAGCAGCAAATCCTGAAATAGGGGCCGTTATATAGTGGAAGCATTTCTGAAGAATTGGTAATTTTTTAAGACCTTAAAATCAATATAATCCAAACGCTTTTCCTGGTTACATTTCAGCTCCTCTGTGCCGATTAAACTTTCCAGACAAACCATATAGAATCACACATATATTCCTCTAAAGCCTTGTACATTTTTACTCCCTTTCCAACATTCACTCCTGAATTATGCATTTAAAGCGAACTCAGAAACTCTTTAAATATCTCATCATCTTTTATTTAGAGACAGTTTAACATGAAAAGTCCTGTTAGAAGGATTTGTTTTACATTTTTAAAGAGCAATATTTCCTTTACAGCCGAGCCTTAAGTGGTCTTACTTTAAAACAGTATTAGCTTCTTTCAGAGTTTTTATTGGATTTGCACTAGTGGTAGTAAGAGCTATTTCTAAGCGTTTATATCAGTAGCAATATGCTTTGTTCATCTGTTTGCCCCAATGTTGATATTTCTTCAAGCTAAAAAATAGAAAATAAAGCCCCCAACAAGGCACATAAACATTAATTTCTATGGATTTTTTTTCCTTTCTGTATCTGATGTTTCCAGAGGTGATCAATATGGCAATTTCCTGCCAACCCAGAAGGCTAATTACTACTCATTTTCAGAGACTGACAGGGCAGAAGTATTAAAGTATTTTGAAAATAAGTCACAGAGACTCATTAAAGGGCCCTAAAATACGATTCTTTGCCTTTTCCTTTGGAAAACAGGCATCTCATTATGGTTTATGTGAAGAAGTTGGGTGCTAGCACCAGTGAAATTCAAGTGGCCGGGGTGAAAAAAATAGTGCCTCTAAATATCTGGCTCGAAGGGGATGTTAAGCCATTGTGAATGAATTTTGGGTTGTATATTTGTAACTGATTTCTCTCAGGTTGAAATGAGTAGTTCCACAGTAGATTCCTGTGGCAGGGCATGTTTCTCTCCAATGCACATATTCAAGATACTCCTTCTCACACGACTTGTTAAGAGTTAAAGAGTTTACCCATGGAACTATCAGTGTCCCATAAGCATGAATAAAAAAAAAAGTTCATTCCTTTTGCAGTAAAATCATATTGAATGCACATGTTCAACACATCCTCCTTTCAACTCAGATGGCCTGTGCTAATCTGCAGATTTTTAAGAGAAATCTCTGCCCCCTGTGCGTATATGTGCTAGAAATACCCCATCATCCAGCATGCAAAACCAGATTTTTATGGCCTTCATTGTTGCAGAGCCTTAAGAGAAAGGGTTGTTCTCTGGCAGCAACTGCTTAGCACTTGGTTGGTTATCTCATTCTTAAAATAAAAAGGAGACTGCTCTGATGGAAGAAAAAAGGTGTCTTACAGAAGGCATTTGGCAAGAGACAGGTGAGGAGGAGGTAGGCAAGGCAAAGAAAAGGAATAAAATCAGACTATGTTTGGGAAGGAAAGAAATAAAAGATTTTTATATGCCATTTAAACAAATAAACATGAAAAAATAACCAATCCCAAGCCTGTATCATTGAATCCATAATTTTTTTGGCATTGTGTTGTGAATTCCCAAAGATTAAGGTTTTTAGATTATGCTTGAGGATCATGAATAAGAAATAAAAGGTGACTTAGCAGAGACATTCACCACAGGCTGCTGAGCACTTCAGTGCATCTTAGGTTCCGGGAGAGCTGCTTCTGGCACACAGGTTTTCTTTGTGTCATATGTTCAGTTATGGAGGCAAATGATCTGCTGGATTAAGTGTGCTGCTGGCTCTTACAGTGCACCCACAGATGCTGATTGCTCTGCTATAAGGAATATTTGCTGCAGTGCTATTGGAGAGGTGCTGGCAGGTCCAGAGAGTGCTCAGGGATGTTCCAGCTTTAGGAAGCAAACTAGAAATTACATTTCCAGAAAAAGAATAGGATGCGCAGTGTCAGAAATGCTGCATAGCCGTTCTACACCTCCCTTTTTTTGTTCAGATATGTAAGCCATTAGAAAAAGAAGAACAAACAAACAAACAAACCAAACCAAAAAACCCCCAAACAAACGCCAACACCTAGAAAAAGACCAATAAAAACCCAACAAAATGAACGGCAAAGTTTGCCAAGAAAAGTAAGGTGATCTCTGGTTTGAGATTAGCACTTGGGGTCTTTCAGAAAAAAGATTAGAAAAATTGGCGGGAGAAAAGTTTGAAGGAAAGTTCATGGGGACTGCAGGAAAAGAACAATGTTAGGGATTTTCTCATAAGAGCATTAAAACAATTTTTCCATATCCATTTTGATTTATACCAGCATAGTCCTTGTTCTGTCTGGAATCTCAGAGGCTCCTCAATGTAGTGAGAACAACCTACATAAATAAGATGGAAGTTTCATGTAACATTAACTATTTAAGACAGCATTATTGCTGTCAAAACATGTATTTATTAGAAATGGATAAGTGGAAAGGAAATCCTTCTATTCTACTCATTTTATCCATCTCATAATTTCTAATTAAATGGAGCCTGTATCTCAATTGCTCTGGCTTTAGGAATTAAAGAACTGCAACTTCTATGATAAGCTCTTCCCTCATCTCAAAATCCAAACCATTTAATTTGCTTAATATGCTTAAGTTTGTAATAGCTAACCTGTAATTTAAAAACAGTAATGTGGCTCTCTTTCTTTTTTTTAAATAGTGTGATCTGAAAATAAGCATACATTGGTGATTTAAAAAAAAACCCAAACTGCTGGAAACCTTTAATGTCAGTCTTGTATATCATTTCAAGAGTCCACAAACATGTAAAGTGGCTAGGTTTGTTGTGTGGTATAGCTAGATATTTTCTACATCATAAGACAGATTTTGCTAAAAAACAGAGCATACTCTTTGAAAAAAACCAGTATTTTAAATACACAGATATAGCTCAAGGAAACAGTGAGAGATCAGCAGGTGTTACACAGATATTCTTCTGCCCTGCTATCAAAGCAATGCCACACTCCACATCTTCCTGTCAAGCAGGTTAAAAAGCAAATATCTCAGAATAGCTCCATCCTCACCAAGTGACCCAAAATCACCTTCAAACAGAATTTTTTTTGTAAGATTACCATAAGTTAAACTTCCTGGAGAGCTTTTAAAAATGTACTCTCAGCAACTTCAACAGCTTCCTTTGAAAGACTAGCCTGTGTATGACACTTGATTTAAAAGGATTTGCATTTAAATATATGTCTATTACAGTTGAAAAAAAATATGCCTAGCCCAACATGCAAGATGTTTTACTTACTTATTTATTTACTGGAAAACCTTCATTAATAAACCTGACTTGATATTTCTAGGGAATTGCCAATGTCTTTGAAAGCAAAACTGGAAAACTTTCTGTAGTAAAATTTTTTAAAATCACCATATAAATGTTAATTGCATGATCATGAGACAAAGTGGAATCCTGAATATGCTGAGTGACAGTGTTCTTACTAATTAACAAGTGTGACTCCTCCAGAGTATCAAAATGAGGATGCAGTTTCACAAAATACTAAATTATCAAACTGAGTAACCAGTACTTAGAGGGAATTTAAGGGGTTCTGAAGGATACACTAGGCGACAGTTTGCCTGAAAAAAGAAAACCAGAAAATATATGTAAATTTCCCTTATAATGGTTTTAGAATGGCATTCATCCTTTGAAGAATATACTTTATTTTAAGCAACAATTGTTGCTTTTTCTACAAAAGGGCTGAACAGAATTAAAAGCCTCAAAACTTATTAAAAAAACACAAACAAACCCACACAATGTTAAGGTCTCAGCACAAAAAACCCACACTGGGTTTATACTTCTAATTAGAATTGCAAGAGTTTTGTGTTTTCCAGTGGGGCAGGATAAGCACATTTTACAGCCAAGAGTGTACAGAGCTCCAATCCCTGCACCCCTCCAGGTCTGTACAGCCTCACTGTCCTGAGAAGCTTTAGGGGCATTTTGGAGCTACTCAGCATGTTCTTTTGTAGAGACAAATTTAAAATTATGAAATTACAACCTGCCAATCACCTTCACAAAGATGAATAGAAGACAACAAGCTAAACTGCTCTTCTTTGAATGAAACCATTGGGCTCATCCATTAGCAGCCAGACCTTCAATCCCAGCACAGCAGAACACACCCTAAGGCACGAGGCAGGCTGCAGTAGGGCCTTCCAAATCCTTACAGCAGAATTCCTCTGGGGCCCAGGAGGTATTTCACTATACAACAATACACACCATCAGCACCAGTTAGTCTGACTTTGTGAACCCCTCCTCAGTGGCACCAAACACTCTAAAACACCCTCTCTAAGCCACAGGCCTTCAGGCCAAAGGGGAATGAGGAACATGGCCAGAACAGACATCTGCTGAATACTGGGGATGTTTTCCCATTTGACTTGCTGGAAAACAAGTTATTCCAAAGAAGAAGCTCTGCTAAAATGGCTTGAAGACACTTTTGAAACTAATGGAAAAAGAAAATTCTTAAAGAGTGTAATCCATGTGACAGCTTTCCAGTAACTTAAAAAAAAATAAAAAAAGATTCCTGTGTGTACATAAGTGAGTATAAAGTATGAAAATTTAAGCCAATGATATCTATGGAAAGCTAAAGCTCAGCACCAGTACTGTCATAATTCCTGAGACTATGAATTGCTGTCCAGAACAAGTTGTCTAGGCTAACCCAAGCCCCATCTGGTCAGGATGGGGGGAATTTTAGCTTACATTATTCCCAGATGGCATCTGATCGTCCATTGTGTCCAGAGGGAGAGATCCTGCACATTGCTGCTTCTCAGCACACCAGGTAGGGATGTGACCAGCAGCCCCACAGACCCCATGTCACCCGACCCCCAGGGTGACCTTGGATAAGCAGCAAGGCTCTCCCCATGCCCAGTTAATAAACTTCATGTAATCAATACAAAACAGCTATGGATTAATTAATTTTCAGACTAAATGTGATATCTTGAAATACTCTTCTGCACTTTCCTAGTCTTCTTTACTGTTGTGGTTTAACCCCAGCCAGCAGCCAAGCTCCACACAGCCACTGGTTCACTCCCCCACCAGGAGGATGGGGGAGAGAATCAGAAGGGTAAAGTAACTCATGGGTTGAAATCAAGACAGTTTAACAGGGAAAGTAAAAGCCATGCCCATACAAGCAAAGCAAAACAAGGAATTAATTCACTGCTTCCCATGGCTGGGCAGGTGTTCAGCCATCTCCAGGAGCACAAGGCTCCATCATATGTAACAGTGATTTGGGAAGACAAATGGCATCATTGCAAATGATGCCCTCCCTTCCTCTTTCTTCCCCCCACTTTATACACTGAGCCTGATGCCACATGGGCTGGAATATCCCTTTGGTCAGCCTGAGTCACCTGTCCTGGCTGTCTCCTCCCAGCCTCCCATACAGCCTGGCAGTAGGAAAAGCAGAGAAGGCCTTGGCTCTGTGCAAGCCCTGCTCAGCAATAACAGAAACATCTCCATATTATCAACCCTGTGTCCAGCACAAATCCAAAACACAGCCCCGTACAAACCACTGGGAAGAAAATAAAATCTACCCCAGCCAAAACCAACCGGGGAAGGAAAAAAACAAAAACCGAAAAAACAAAGCAGAGAAAAAAAGACAAAGACAGTGTTAAAGAAATATTCTGCCACCTTGTCCACTTTGTGTGTAAGAAGGTTCTCAAAAGCAACACTATGAAATGTGAATTATTTCACTGTTGTTTTCACCGTGTTGAATAGTGCTGGGTTTGCATCCAAAATACAACAGTTACAAGTGAAGTGAATTGATTTTTTTTGTGTGCTCTGCAGTAATATTTGCCATAAATAATAATAAAAATACATATCCTTTTCCTAAGCCTGCAGTAGAAAGAAAATATCAGTAAACTTTTTACTATCAGTAAAAGTCTGAACAATTAGTGGTATCTGTTTATTCCTGTTAGTTTAGCAGAACAACAATAAAATCACTTTATTAGCCATAAGTCTTCCTAGTAAAAAAGGCATTGTTTCAAACCATACATTTAAAATGTTTAACACACTTTTGGCAAGCATATGGGCTCTGATTGTCAAACATATGCCATAAATTCATAGGCAGAGTCAGGGCAAATCATTTGACCTTCTTGTGGCTCAGACAATCCAGCTGTAAAATTAGATGAAAGCAGAACTGAAAAACAGATGCTGCTGCATCCAATTTGAGCTTTCTTGAGCAAACAACATCTTAAGAGAGCAGAATTAATGTCTTGTTCAAACTGCAATATTTTATTTGATGCTTATCATCACGATCTGTAAATTAAAATAAAAATCTGAAAAACTTTGCAAGCCTGCTGCATGTATTACATTGAACTTCCAAATTTCCAAATTATTTACGTGTTTCCAAAGACAGGCAGTAGCTACCTAGAGAACTGAGCCTACTGGGCCTTTGGCAAGGAAGATTTGCTTGGAGTGAATTGGGTACCACAGTCTAAACCATCTGTCACGTCCACTTGGGACAAGAGCTTAGAGGGGCATCCAGAGAGAAGTCCAGGCCAAAGCACCTGACACTTGCATGGTTTCGCTCACTTTCCAGGCAGACAGCCGCCCTAGAAACTCTGCCTGGAATTTGAAACTCTTCTTTCCTCTTACCAAGACATAGGGAAATCTACTTTTTGCTCATATCTGGGTTTCCAGCTTCTGCTGGGCTCCAGTGTGTTGGCAGCTGATAGGTGTGCTGCAGTGTCCTATCCAGACAGCTCTGCCTTCCCTGCTAGGAGGAATCCATCACACCTATGCTACCACTGCAGCTGTGCAATCACAGCTGGTGGAGTTACTAAAGAGCTTAAAACCACAGTTTGTTCCCAGGCTGGAAGGCAGAACTTCAGCAGGGGCAGTTGCAGACACTCCTGCTTGGGGGAAAATATGAGTGGCCACCTTGCTGGTTTGGGAATTTCAAAATCCTGAAAGAAATTTAAAAAGGAAAAAAAAAACCAACCCACCGCCGGAATGCACATCCCATAAGTCAAGTTTGTTTACTTGTGTTTGAACTTGGAAATAAACACTACTTCTATTTCAAAGACAAATGAGGACATGCCTGAATCTGCACCNCCCATAAGTCAAGTTTGTTTACTTGTGTTTGAACTTGGAAATAAACACTACTTCTATTTCAAAGACAAATGAGGAAACATGCCTGAATCTGCACCTTGTCTGATGACCCCACCTTTTGGAGGTGGGAAAGCTGTATTTGGATTATTTTCAAGAATATAATTTGGAACATGAAAATAAAGAAAAAAACTCTAAGCTTCACCTAGGAAAGAGTGAAATTATGTGTTTCATGGGTTTCTTTTTCCTATCCTTTTCCATCTCTTGACTACATAAAGTACACAATAAATTCAGCCAGAACCTGAAACTGTGTTTGCTTCACCCCCTTTTCCAAACCAGAAATTATGCCCTGCTCAGTAAATGCCTTCCCCTACTGGAAACCAAGGAACCATAAACCAGGTTCTGATATTGCTGTAGCTATTTCAGATCCCTAAGTACCACAGGGTCCTCACTGATGACTCTCTCTTGGCCTAAATAATAATGTAATTAAGCACAACAGAGCCAGAACACTAAAACATATTTTAATTTTTTTTTTAGTAATGCTGTCCAACTGTGCCAACAGGTGTAGTTTTCATTACAAATAATAAGGAAATGCTAAAAATTACTGTACTATATTTTTGGTGACAGCAAAGGAAATAAGTTTTCCCTAAATATATTAACCCTGTTTTTGCCCTACAGTAATAAAGCTGATGGAAATACATTTCTCTTATAAACACTTCCACTTATAAACACCTTTGGAGCTGTTTATGAGGAAGGAGTTATTACATTAATTATCCTGTCATTCTGAAATTTAAATCATGTAGCAATATCCAGTATCATGTCCTAAGGGCACATTATATTTTCAGATAAAGAGTTTTTATTATTTCAAAAAAAGACACTTATTTAAAAAAAAATTGCATAATTTCTTGTCATTTAATCTAATTTGGTTCTTTCATGGAGCCAATCCATCACTTGGTTACTAAGATAACTTTCGCAATTGAACACTGATTTGCCAGAGAATGTATGCATATTTTATAACTTGAAAACAGAGTTTGAAGAATAGTGTGAATTCCCTGGAAAGGAAGCTGTAGAGAGATGAAGCCAAAGTCTTTGTTAATAAATGTCACAGTTTAATCAAAAGATAAAATAATGGGGGAAAATTACAAGCTATATAACTAAGAAATTTCACTAGAAGGGCAAAGAACACATCACACTTCACCAATGAGACAAAATAATCTTTTTTCTTGCTTGTTTAGACTACATAAACTCTCCCAAACCAAATTTATCTACTCCAGTGCATAAAAAAGGAATCACTTTTGATAAAATATGATCCACTATTAGGTGTACACAGATACCTTCTGGTGAATGAACAAGCAAAAAGATGTCATTACTTGTTTTGCAAAGAAGACAGCAGAAAGTTCACAGAGGATTAAACCACACCTTAATTCCCCAACACTCTGAACATTTGGATAGCTAATATTTCTATGTTTCTAGTCATCAGTGAATTTTAATTAAACAGGAATATTTCTGTCAAATGGCGAAGATATTTATTCATTTGATATTCCAACCCAGTCCTAAACTCTTAAACATGAGGTTAAATGTCTCAAGTAGTTCAAGAGTTCTGCAAATAGGGGACAACAGAATTTCATTTGCATTTAGCAATATTTTTGTAGTAGGGGCAGCTTATTTAAATGAGAGACAAGAACAATGACATTCTACTTCACATTGTATGGAACAGCCTCTTTTTGGGGGCAACCTTGGATTCTCTGTTCCAGCTCAGCCGTTTCAGCCTGGGTACCTCAGTTCAAATATTTATGCAGGCACAGCTTGCCTGCATAAGAGCAGTTTCTGAGGAACTATTCAAAGCCCTTCTCCAACAGCTTTACTCTTCCCATCAAAACAGTCTAAAATCCATGACAGGTCCCACAGTTAAATTATCTTTATGGAGGGCCAAAGGACAGCTGGTAGCTGAGAAGCTAAACAAAAAAGAGGTCTGCCGTGGCAAAACAGGGCTGAGCTTCACCAAGCACATAAGGAACCAAGTGGAGAGTTTGCCTGCATGTTTCTCCCCATGGGACGTTTTCAAGAGCTTATGTGCAAGGCAGGGAATGCCACTTGCACTTGTGTCTTCTGGGGAAGGCGAGAAGGCAGGCTAAAAACAGATGAAGAGAATAAAGAGCAATATCCTCCTGAAAGTTTAGGGTCTTCCTTTTTCTCCTTATGGTTGCAATCTGTTTTGTATAGGAAGCCTTACACCCAGTTGTGAGGCTGAGAAACTGATGTGGAGCAGCTCAAGGGCCCCCAGCTGCAGCTGCATCTTGGCTGTTGGTTTATCCACAAGGACAGCAAAATCCATGGGGAAAAAAAAAAACCTATTTAAAGACAGAATTTAAGACTCTAAGGCTGCCATGCTGAATGGATTATTGGACAATCTTTATTAAGAAGCAGTGGTCATCTACAAAGGGTGTGTCCAGGTACCCCTTCCTGCCAGAGAAGGCTGAAATGGGTGAAAGAGCACTTCCATACTGGAAATGCTGTGAGTTTGCAGCATGATGAATGTGGGTATCTCGTGTTGCATGGAAGAGAACCAGGAAAAATCTTTCCTGTCAGCGCTATTTCAGAGTGAGCCATGAAATGATTTGGTGAAAGCATTTCTTATTCCTGAAAAAGTTAGCCAATGAGTACCAAAAGTAGCTTTTCCCAGATCAGGAATATATCCAAAACCATAGATTGCTTAGGAGTGCAAGTAGAGTTACACATTTCACAGTCAAAATCAGGGACCTTCAACAGACCTTAGCTATCCATATGAAAGTATAACATACAGGAAAAGGTGAAGAGTAAGGAAAATCTCAGAGGAATAATTTCTGATATTATGTACAAAATTCCATTAGGAACCTCTGGAAGACTTCCAGCTGAGGGGCAGAGAATATTCAAACATTTTACTTTCATGTAACAAAGCTGTGTTTTTGCATATCCATAGCCCTTTAGTCTCCCTGCTAACTTTTTAGGGAACTTGTAAATCACTATTAATTCAGAAAATCAATCTCAAAATATGATGCTGTACAATGTTAAAACCTTTTTCCTATAATTTGGTAGTGTACAATATTACAATAACCTTTTCAGCTACCAAATCAATGGAAAAAAAGGCAGACTGACTAATGGCTAACAGTTCACATTGCTTTGGGCCTGCTTTTACAATGAAGTGTGACAAAAATAAAAACAAAGTCCGAAAATTTTTATTTCCAACTGATGCTTGATTTCCAATTATATGAATAATTAATAAAATAATTTAAAGAAAAATCAGTATAGATCGAGGAAGTAAATGCAGACCAAAGCTGCCCTACATTAATAAAATATTGAGCTACATAATATTCCTGAACTGAGCGGGGCTTTGTCAGGAAGATAAGTTAATTGGTATTCTGACCTTTCACTTTTAGTGTTGACCTGAAGCTAGGAGGAAGGACAGTTGTTCTGGAAGGAAGTGTCTGACAAGATGTTTAAATTTTTATTGTCTCAAACAGTCTTTTACATTCTTAGTCAAGTAGCCTGCAACAGAACTAAGCCTGCCTGTGACTATCGAGCGCACTGTGGCAATGTCAAGGACTTCTTTCATTTTTATTTTTTTTTTTTTTGTTCAATTTGGCTGATGTTTGTTTTCCTGAGACCTGGCTGATCTCAGTGGAAGCTGTTCCATTTACCCAGCTAGGACCCAGTTCAGAGAGCGTGCAGGCACGAGGGGTGGCAATCAGTCAGCAGGGGAGAGCTCCGTGCCCAATCGATACCCCCGGTACGCACCGACAAGCAGGATGAGCGTCATCCCCTCCCCCAGCCCCCAGCAAATGTACTTGCAAAATGTGCACTCCAGAGATGGAAATGTTATCACAGCACAGGTCAGTAAACTATTGATGGGACTAAGCTATGTCTACTGATGTACAGGGAATGATGTGTGGCAGTTTGATCTAGCAAGGGGACTGTTTTGTATGCCAAACACAACTCTCTGCTCGACGTTGTCTTTTTGGTTCACTTTACAATGCTTCAATGTCAAAGCCTCAGCAGACATGGGATCATATTGTAGGGATGTCTGCAGCACAGGTTAAAAAAAATAAAAAAAAAAGAGAACTTTTTTTTGTAAACTGAAATGTTCTAAAAAATTAACTTCTCATTTATCACGCCTTAAAGTGTCAGAGCCTTCATACAGCTCTAACTTCATCTTGTACGTAAATGATGACTTGCAATGACTAGATAGTCAAGTTTACTAATGTTCTAATTATGTCAGTGCAAATTAGATATACAGTAGTTTAAATTGCTTTGATAATGCCTGTAGGGTGACTACTAGCAATGAGAGAAATATCAGGTTAGACATTTGGGTCACAGTGTGTCAACCTTTCCTAGCAAAGTTGACTTTTTCTTCTGATTTTTGTTTTGCCATAACATAATTTTAGAGCCTAAGTTCAATTTGTTTGGAGAAGGAAAAAAAAAATTCAAAACCATTGGGCGCAATTTCATAGTATGTATAATGCATAATTTAATGTTTTCCTATACACATACATATGTCAGGTTCTCTTTTCCTGTGCTCTATGTAGTGCCCAGCTGTGGATAGAAATCACTTGAAACTGCAGATTTTCAGAGTCCACCCCACCACTGCAGGCTTGTAAGAAGAGCCCTTCCTCTTATTCAAGGACCAAGTGCTAGTTAAAAAGGAAGCTCATATTCTTCACAGAGAAAGCAAAAGTTATTCTGAAATATTTCTGAGGAATTGGCCAACTCTGAATATTTCCTGCACACTAATGAATCATGCAACAGGGGCAGCCACAGGAGTAGCTGTAGGTATTGTAAAGCACACCCACCATATGCCACAAGGAGTTTGGTTCCTTCCAAAACCCTCTCTTCAGGGCAAAGTCATTTCACCACCCTTGTCCTCAAGTAACTTATCTACAGTCGGGAGTTCTAAAATATAGACTCTCTCCAGTGTACTTTTCTTACATTTCTACACATGTGTTTGTAGGCATGTGTGCATGCATATGTATGTACCTGTAGTCACACTGCATGCAAGCATCTTTTACTATATACGTGTGATAAATGTAAGGGAAAAAAAATCACTTTGTTACTCTATGACATCACATTCCCACTGATTAATGAAACTCAGCCTCTGAGACTCATTCACCTGTGTTGGCACAAAATTGGACCAGCCCTCCAAAAAGAGGTTTCTAGGGCAAGGATTTCACTCTGTGTAAAACCACACAGGATTATTGTTACTAGATCTGCTAATGACAAGGCAGCAGCAGATGGTATTCTCCAGGCAGATGCAAGAGAGTTATATCTCCTCAGCTAATAGAACATAAGCCAACTTGAAACCAGAAGTCTTGTGAAAATATAAGTGCAATCCTAAGCCTGAAATAATAAACCTTCTGGATATTCAGCCTATATCTATTTTGGCTGCACTGGGATTGTCACACAGCTTTTATAGTGTCCTGCCACTTCATCTGTGGCTAGAGAAGAGGCTGTGCCTGCTGCAGTCTCCCATATGGATATGGAGGATAAAACTGTTTAGCTACACCCATGATGACAAACCAGCACTAGGATGCCATGCTACACATTGCTGACACTCCCTTGACACACGTTTGTCCTCTGCCAACCAGTTGCACCCAGAAAATATCCATGGATAATTTGAGGCACTATCATGGATCAAAAGCAACTCTTAGCAGGCAGAAGAGACCAAGCCATTCTGTCTGGGGAGAAAGAGGACAAGAGAGGAAAGGAAGGAAATAAATCACAGGGAAAAAGCTGCGCTACACACCTTTAACCTGCAGGGACAGATGACAAGATTTTCTCCATCTATTTGCTATAAAAGACCCTCTAAAGTCTACCTCCCAGACTCTGACAAAGAATTCAGAGGGAAATTATGAAGAATATAAAGATTCAGCAGTACAACTACTTCCTTCCTTATAAATACAACATTTGAAGCAGTTATTCAAGTGAACACTCATGCCACAGAAAATAAATAAGAAGCAGATATGTAAGAAAGTTATAGGGCCTAGGCATTATTCTCTTCCTGGATCCTTAATGTACCTCATTTTGATGGACTGGGATTTTTCAGTTGAAATCCTTTAAAAATGAAGTAAACAGAACTAGATGTAAAAAGATAAATCAGGTCATATAGCTCTTGTGATGTACATTTTTTATGCAAAATTGTCTATACTTTTGAGTTGTAGCCACTGGTTTTTAGTGATGTTTCTGTTTATCCTGTATTTTTCTTAATCTGCCCACATTCATTTTTTTTTTTAAATTACTATAGGAAAATCAAATAATATTGTTCTTCTTGGAGGGTGGGCCAGGTAGTCTTTAAAGGTCCCTCCCAACACAAACTCCTCTATGATTCTGTGTCTCAGCTACTCTCCTGTATAAGACAAGGTTTACAATATGACCCATTGAAAAAGAAACTCTGCGTAGGTTTATTGGTTTTGAACAGATGGTTGAAAGGGACATCATGGAAAACAATTAAATGCTCAAAAAGGTATTGATTTAATGTAAATTAGATGGGTTTCAAGTGTTCAGATAGCCCAGACTCATGTGTTAAGGAACATGGAGAAAATAAATTCAACCAGAATATATATATATATAATGGAAAAAGTGGGAAACATTAAACTCAGTTCAAGTAGCAGTAGGCAGAAATTACTTACATATTGTGGTAAATTTGTGGACTCACTGAAATTTAGTAATAGTAAATTTACTAATTGCCAGACACCATCCTCTGAAACCTATTGCTGTGATCTAGAACATAAATTCTTCTCCATATGCAGTCAAATGGCAACTGTATGAGCCTACACAGTGAAAAAAAATTGTGCAGATGTACTTTTGCAAAGAAAAACTGAGGATTCTGGTGGAGAGCAGAAAAGGGGCCTTACTGTGGTTCAAAAGGGTTTTTTACAATTGTGTTCTTTCTGTTCTCAAACTTCGACCCCCAGACCCCTTCCTCCCTACCTCATCAGACTGTCTAAAGCTCTTTTATGTGAGTGCCTCATATATGTGGTATATATGCCACATATATACCTTACCCACCTCTACCCTTTGGGAAGAGATGTGAGTCTTTCCCCCAGAGCAGATGCAAGTTCTTTCTCAGTTTTACTATTTGCTTTTATTAAAAACAAAACAAAAAACCCCACCAAAAAAAACCCCACCCCAAAAAACCCAACAAACCCTAAGCAGGAGCATGTTATCAAGATAATTCTAAGAAGCTCAGACTAAGTTTTGTTCAGGTACCCTGATAGGGAGTACAGAACAAGTTTTGATGGCGAAGGAGTTAAATGTGAATTTAAAAAGAAAAAAAAAAAACACCAACAACAAAAAAAGAGAAAACAAACAAAAACTATAAAACACACCCCCCCTGCACATATTGACATATTGCAAAATCTAACTGGCAGAGAACAAATAAAAAATGGAAAATTTCAGTCTCTGTATTTGCTCCCAGCTCACAAATAATCTGAAGACTGTTTAAAAATTAATTATGCTGGATCTGCATCTTGGATCCATCTACTATACAATAACTGTATTCTGTTAAATACATAAGGGAATGCCTGTGATAAACAAGATACTTTATCAATTTATCATCTCTGTCTTGATAGGCTTCCTTAAATAACTGCAAAGTACACCTAGGCAGTGAGGTTCCCTCCACAGTTAAATTCCTTGAGGGATTGCAGGAAAGGGCTGTGGAGGAGAGAGGGAAACAACCACAACAATAAACAGTCAGAGCTCCATAATCAATGTGCTAAAAGGAGTCCTGAACTTGACGTGATCGCCCACCACTCAGTGCAAAGCAATTATGTTTGCTAAAAAGATTTCACTGGCATTTTTTTGGGGCTAAGTGGTGTAAATTCACATCTTGCATAGGAATCAGCTCAAAATAATTTCAGTGACCATTTGGTATCACACTTCTCTTTGCCTCTAATTCTATGCCAGGGTCCTGCACATGGCTGCAAAAACCAGGATACAATTTATACACTTGCCATCTGTGCAGGGCATAACTGTCATAAGAAATGCACAAATACCTTCTGGGATGAAATTTCTTGGTGGTTATTGCATAAGAGACATATTTAAATGCACACTTTAATCTATATGGTTCTAATCCAGAACTGCTGGAAGTCAGTCCAAGAGTAATTCCATATTTTGCAGGCCCTTGCATTTAGCTAAACTTTTGCCCAGCTGAGTGATTTTAGGATGCTATTCCCAGCCAGGCCATCCTAAATACTCACTCCCTGACGTTCTTTAGTAATTATCAAAAAAACCCCAACCACACCAGAATGAAAGCACTTCAAACCCCCTAAACACATCAACATTGATTCAATGAATATTGAACCCATTGTACTTCAAGGGGAAGGAAGAAGTAGTCACTGTGCAGAGTACCTAGTCTTCTGTTTGCTTAATGCAGTGGAGAGGTAAACAGAAAACTAAAAAGAATAAATTAAAAGGTCTCAGATTTCCTGAAATTTTCAATACCTCACAGGATGAGGATTTGCAATTTTTGGAGTGAATGTGATGTGAGGAGGCACTGTAGCTTACACAAGCTCCCCAAAATCAACCCTACTCCAATGAATTTACTACCCAGCCAGAGTCCTGCTGTACACAGACTGCTCCCATGTCAGAAAGTGGAGTGCCTTCTATAATTAACAGATAACTCTTCCTTGATAGCATGCCAAGAAAATAATAACTTTGCTACAGCAAAATGTAAAACTCTGTCAAAAGGAGGCATCTATCTGTTTCCACAAGTCCCATGGTGATTAGTTTGGCCCTAATTAACAGCAGCTTGCTAAAGTGAGAGATAATTGCTGGCACACATAACGTAGATTTCAATAGCTAAAATGAGCAATAAGGAATATTCACTTTGAAGCTTGCCTGACAGAATGCTTAGACTACAAAAAGTTAAAGTAGTACCTTGACTGCAGCTGATAAATGAGATTCCTTTACTGTCCTCCGCTTTCCATCAGTATTTCAGCACCATCACTTTTAATGCTTCAGGTCTGGGGCTTTGTCTCTTAAAGTCAGAGATTTATGGCAAGTAAGAAATGTCCGTATTAAAAAGGTAAAAGGAGATTCAGATTATATCCTTTTCTGACCATTATAATTAATAGCTGGATCTTCAGTTGTAGCTAATTGAACGGAGGTCAGTGTGTTGCCATGGTAATGTCCTAGCCAAGCAATTTTACCCATTTTCCAGTCTACTGCCCCTTTGCATAACCACAAGTTATAAAATGTTTTAATTGCAAGATTTGCAAATGATGCAACATCTGGGCTGCAGATTTCCATATAAAGGAAGAAGATTAATGGGATTATTAACATATCTGTGCAAACCCTTGAAGTGCTGAATATAATTACTGAACACCAGCATTTTCACTGATCATCTGTGTGACATGTTGGAAATCCATATAACTAAGGAAGAAAATTGCAGATGTGTATTCTCCTTCCTCTGTGCCACTAGTAATTAGAAGAAGTGTCATTCTATTGCTGCCCTGGAATAATAGAGAAATATCTTTAGTCACTTCACCAGAACAATATAACTTCCTAACCTGTAGTCTTGTTTCATTTGATTAGATTTGAAAACAAGTCATGTTCGTGAACCTCAAATTCTGATTAGTGATTTTTGACCTCCTTATTCCAAAAACACACCAACAAATAGCAAGCAAGCAGGCTTCCACTCTCTGTATATCTATACATATTTTTAAAAAACCATAAGTTCCTTCTAACTAATCAAAATGAAATTATCCCCCTAAAAAAGACCCCAACATATACACATGGGATCCTAATATCGCTCAAGAATCCTACAGTGGTTCCATGAGAATAAGATTATTTTAAGAAAGGGGGGGAAAAAGGGAATATTTGCATACATAGGCAAAAAAAAAAGAAAAAATTGAATACACAGTTTGAAATATCAGCTATGAAGTTAGTGTATTTATATCCTGATGGACTGAAGAAAGTATAAACTTGCAGTCTGGTCGTTCTTCAGAATGGCAGAAGATCCAAGAGCTCTCTTGCTTAGGTAGCTACAGATTCTGTTCCTTCACAAAAGCAACAGAAAACTATTTCCTCCTTTTCTCAGAATGCAACTGAGTGGTCATGTAAAAGGCACGGGTGGCTTCCAAAACCACATCAAGACACTGGCAATTAGAAGTCTTGTCTAAATTTCTCCACTTTTCTTCAGCTATTGAAGGACTTGGCAACATTTTCAAGAGAAATCAGGTGATTTAGGATTAAAATTTCCATTATTAGAAAAGGCTTAGATAATGAAGTAGTTCCAATTTAGCTTACTAAATAATAATAATGCCTAATTTATTCAATAGTCAATTAAACAGTATAAAATTTAAGGTTCAGTCCTGCAACCAGCTTCACTCTCTGGGTACTATGAACTCAGCTCTATGTAAAGTATAGCTTGGGAATTTGTGTTGAAATGCAAAACTTATTGTCTGTATATTTGCGAAGGGATCTACCATGTCCATTGGAAATACTTTTCCATGCTTTCTGACACTAAAACCATGGGACTAAGAGCAATATTTCTACCCAATTTAAAGATGAGGCATTTTAAAATATTTTCCACTCATATGACATTGCATAAATGTCTTCTAATACCACCTCATTACAATACAAGAACTAGTCATTCATACTGATGTAAGCTTAGAATCACTTCTGAAAACTTTGAGGAGGCCTCAGACCTCCTAAGCTAACATGAGCTCCTCTTGTCTTGGTGCAATGTCTTTCTGAGGGACACAGAATCACTCTGTTCTAAACATCTGCAGAACAGCCCCCTTTCCTGACTAGAGAATCTTCCCTCTTTGAAATACTTCCTTGACAAAAATTACAGGATATTGTAAATCATGTTTTGCCTAGATTTTCAAAAGGAATAACACACCAACTTCTGGACCATACAGAATAAAGAAACAATTTTAAGATTTCTGACATGCCCAGTGATGTCAGAAATGCCTTTTGAAGATTTCCTGATTTCAAAACATGGTGGATTGACTCTGGCTGGATGCCAGGTGTCCACTAAGTCCTGTCTCTCCCTTCCTCATCTGGACAGGAGAGAAAATATAACCAAAGCTTTGAAGGCTGGGACAATGGCAGGGGGACATTACATCAACCTTGGTAACACAGCCAAAATATAATCTTCATAATTCAAAATGTAACCCTTAGCTGATGTTTATGTGACTAAGTTCAAAGCTCAGGAAGAGAAATTAGATAAAAATCATGAGACACACAAAAAAATGTAATATCAATTCAACAAAGACGAATGAAAATTAAAAATGCAATATCAATTAAACTAACAAAGAGGAACGAAAACTATAAAAGCAACTGTAAAAATAGCACTAAAATAATTGCCAAAAGATTTAGAAGATGGATAATGGATGCAAAGATTCCTGCACGTGTGTTGTTGTGCTCACATCATGATGGGCTGTGCAGTCAGGAAAAGACCTATGATGGAAGAAACTTATGCTGTGAGCAGCCTCTGCATAATCAACACCTTTTTTTGAGCTAAAGCCTTTTATCTCACTAATGAGTTGTGCAATTCAACACAAAGCCTAAATGATGCTGTTGTAAGTATGTTATATGGGTATTGTTTGTAAGGTATTTCTAGAGACACGAGTGTTTCTAATTCTCTGAAAAAAAAACAAACCCCCAACAAAACAGCAGTAAAGATGTGGTTGTATATGTCCCAAAAACCACAAAGCCCACTTCGAATATGACCAGACAAGACACATCCTCTTCCACCTCAAAGAGCCAGCCAGATAGGTTGGAGCAGATGGGACATATGTGGCAGATGAAAAAAACCACCACCAACAAAAGAAACCAAACTCTGAGGCATGTTTTCTTCACTGTGCATCTCTGTGGGTGGTGCAGGAATATATTGCTTCTTACACAGAACCCAAAAATATAGACCATAATTATCCTAATGGTTTATTATTTCACCAGACTTTTAAATCAGAAACTCAAAGCCTACTTAGAAGGCAAGAGTCCAGATCCCAACCTGATGTGCCCACAGTAAAAATAGAATCTCCCTGAAAACATGATAGCCTGGGGATTTTCTACCCACCTCCACCTCAATGTGAGGATTTTGGCAAGTCCCCTATCCTATTAATTATCAAGTCAGAAATCATTATGGGCTCTAACAAACTGTTTATAACCAAAAGGGTTCCAGAATTAAATTAAAAGTATAAGGAAGGGAGGAAAATTGGAGAAACAATACAAATTTCTGTGGTATACACTCCTGTATTTTACATTTCTAGCACTTATGGAGACATCTGGAAATCATGCTTGTATACCTGAAGCTTGACATCTAACTATTGAAGTACCAAAAGAAGGAGAAACTCTGGAAAAAAAGAGTGGCTTAAATAGCACTCTTCAATAATTTCTTCTTACAAAACTTTCTCTGTTCACCAAAATTGAAGGTTGATTGTTATCTTGATTTGAATGTAGTATAGGTTGTTTTACCTATTTCAGTAAAATAAAAGAACTAGTATAGGACTATGGGGTGGGAAATGCGGAAATTATGTATGCGTGCACTGATAATCTATAAATGATATTTTAGTACTTAAACTTTTTGGTTTCTCACAATGCTTTTGAAAATGTTTTACAATTACATATCATAAATGAATCCTAATTTTATGCTCTAAATATTTTCTGGGTAAGATTATCTTTCATAGATGATTTTTTCATGTTCTCTTACATGAGAAGAGATAATAATAAAAATCTTATTTTTTATTAGAAGAATAATTACAAGAAAAGGAGAATGATTAATAAAGTATCACTATTCTCCCACTGGCATTTCTGGCCTCATCAAAAGTGTCATTTTTTTTGCATAATAGATTGACTCACACTTCAAGTGTGAAGCAACACTTGAAATTATCCATGCACATACTGATACATGTCCATATGTTTTTCCATCATTTCTCAAACAATAAGCCAAGGGCAAAATTCTGGTCTAGGAAACCTTCTAGAGTAATTCTTACATGTGTATTTTCCAGCAAATGTTCCACATCATCGAATACCACTAGACAATAAGCAGCATACAAAGAATATCCACAAGCTACACTTACCAGCATACTGTAACATTTTAAAGAAATGCATGAGGTTTAGCAAAAAACACAACAAAGTTAATAATTTTGCTCCCTGTGCAATTCAGATTACTGATATTTTAGGATGTATTAAGAATTGGTGGTTATGCACTTCACATTACTTAGCATCAATTGAAAGTGACAGGATAAAGAAATGCAACAGAAAGGCTAAAATTATCTACCCCATCACCTACTACTGCAACTTCAAAGAAGCAGTAGATGCTTTAGACTAATGGAATGGAAAATAGTTTTGTTTATTTATATTTATAACAGGCAAGGTGTGATATTTAATGATTTAGCAGTAAACATGTCAAAAAGTAAATTCTAACATTCATTTACTGAAGGAACAGCCAGTAGTAAAATATAATGAAAAATATACTCAAAACACATTTTCCTTCAAAGCAGGCTATTTCAAGAGAACAGAAACAAACTAAGATTAAAATTAAGTATTAAATTAAAATTTCAGAACCTGGCACATATATCAGTGTCCTGTGGATTAATTGGGAAAATTAATTTACTCCTAGGAATCCCCACAATAGATTATAATGCTTCCTTATCCCCATTTCTCATCCTGGTGTTTTTTTTGTTTTTTTGAGAGAGTGTTTGCTAATTGCATTCCACAGTTCTCCAGCCTGGTTGATGAGCACTGGTTTTCCCAGGAACTGTGAGGAAATCCTGCAAGGAAATCAGCGAGGGGCTTGCAGCAGGTGCTCCCACCCAAGGCAGGATGCAGGAACCCCGCGCCCCAGACACTGAAGGTTTTGAAGGCAGCAGAACCATCCCCACACCCTCTGCCTCCCCTTTTCCACTCCCAATGGCTGCAGCAGGCCCAGCCCCTCCTCAGCGCTGTGACAGGTCACAGGGGAGGTTTAAAAACATCCTGAAGGGTCACCTGCTCCCTTTCCCTACTGCCTTAATTAAGGTTCTGGTTCTGCCATGGTTCCTCTGATGACTTCATTCTCTAGGGCACTCATCCCAGAAAATTCAAATTTCACCTGTACTGGCATGTAAATATCATAAAGCAGCATTTGCTTCCTGTTCTGCAGCATCATATATTGTGTAGGAGAAAAGTTGCTGCAGGTGCCAGTTATCCTTTAGTTAAAAAAGGAGTCACTGCAACATTAGAAAAAAATATCTGGCAGTTTTTTGAGGGGGGTGTACACTAGGTCAGAAGTTAGAGGGACATGAAGTGAGAAGGAATGATAATGTTTAAAAACTACAAAAGGAAAAAGATGAGAAAAAAAACCCTGTATCTGAAAAGACTGTCTAAAGCAAGAATGATAGTTCAGGAGAGTTTTTTATTTCTTTCAGCCATTTGTCCATTCTTATTCAATTATTTCTCAAGGAAAGAATCAGCTGTCACCAAAGATCATAGAATTACAGACTGGTTTGGGTTTGAGGAGACCTTAAAGATCACCCAATTCCAACCCCCTGCCACGGGCAGGGACACCTTTCACTGTCCCAGATCACTCAGAGCTCCATCCAGCCTGGCCTTGGACAGTTCCAGAGATGGGGCATCCACAGCTTCTCTGGGCAACCTGTCCTGGTGCCTACACTGTCACAATAATGAATATTTTCCTAAAACATAATTTAAACCTAGGCAAAAAGTTCATATCTCCCACCTGAAAAAGTCACTACTGTTCCCACATATGGGAATCTGCTCTGGTGTGTGGTTGTAAATGTTAACGGATAAAAAAGAATAAAATGTTCATAAGGCTTTTGTAGTCACACCAGGGTGGGCAGCAGCAATCTCTTCTAAATTGCTGAACAAAGAGAATGATGAAATCTTTCTGGAAAATGTTAGCTTCTTACATTTGAGACTGACTATATCTCATCTGAATAGTCATTCACTGGAAAACTGTCAGCCTTGATTCAAGATTTTCCAGAAGCTTACTTAGGTCATGTAAAATATAAGCATTCAAGCATTCAAAAAAAACCCAACAAAACACAAAAGAAACTGGAAAACAAATGTCACGCTTCTCAACAAGGTCACTTAATGTTTTGCTGAGGACTATGTAAAAGCAAAGTACATATTTGAAATGTCAGAATATTTAGGTTTCTGTGCATCACTAGATAGCAGTGAGTATTAGTCTTATACACTGAAACTACCCTATGTATATTAGTCACTTTCTTGTAGGAAACAAAACACCCAACAAAACAGATCAAGAAAGGAGATGATACAGATCTCACTGTTACAGCTAAGAAATGAGGCCCCAATTTTGACCATGAAATACTGGCCTTTCCATGACCTAAGCAATTCACAATGGTGCTAAATTAATGTTTGAACTCAATGATCTTAGAGGTATTTTCCAACCTTAATGATTATATGAAAACATATACCTTTACAAAAGCACATGATTCTTACTCTGGGTACGATTGCTCTTTTTAGAACCCTTTTTGGATGATCACACAACTCATGAAAAATCTGTCCTGGATTTTCAGAAAAAAAACACAAACAACACAAAAACTCGCCTGACATTTACACTATTACTAGGATTTACACACTTATTAGCAATCACTTAAGTTTGTGGAACTAAAATAATAATTTTTTGAACTGGTAGATTTTTTTTACTAAACTGGTGGGAGACAGGCTATATGCTTGCCTGGATTGTCCTGTCTGCTTCAGTCTCATTCTAAAACTGGATTTATTTTGGCTAAGATGGCAGACCTACAACAAAAAAATAGAGAATATGTATTTGGTCTAGAAAAACTACTTACTAGTCTAGTCTTTATTTAAAATCAATGGAGGCACTTTAGAGGGGGCAAGTATATTGATTTTGTGCCCCTGAAAGTGCCTATTTATTCTTCTTGACTAGAAAGGAACTTTAAGTAACTAGTTCAGACAGACAGGTTGTAGACTTGTAAAATTAAGAGGAATCCCACCCAAGGCACTTAGAAATAGTCAGCTTTATCATACATGTTTTCTACTCCACAGTGTATATAAAAGTTTGGTCATGGCTCCTTTCCCTAAAGGTAGAGTGCAAAATTAGGTTTTTTTAAATCCCTAGTGAGATTCATATTACAAGTAATTAAAGTTCAAGTCACAATCTCATAAATGATAATGAATTTTGAAGGCAGAAGAAAATTAAGTAATATTGGGAATACAATAATCAGACTGCTTGTAAAATTTATGACATGGAGAAGAAAAAAACCCACACCACAGTGTGGCATTGGGGGGTTGAAAATTTCAAGCAATCCTATTTTTTTATAAATGGGAAGCTGTGTTTTTAATTCTCACATCATGCAGCACCAAACTAGCAGCACAAAGAAATTTGACTTCAACATATTGACCACACCAGGTGAGTGCAGCGCAGTACTCCACTAGAACAAATAATTTCTTATTACAAAATGTCTAAGGTAGAAATTCTTCCTTAAAAAAAGATTTGATTGGGAATTCCTTGTTCATTTTCTGCTTTGGTTGTTGCTTTGTTAGGCTTCTAATGATTACTCAGAAATACTACTGCCAAATGGGAGATCACTAGGGTTACCCTTAAAGATAATTTTGCATTTATGTGCAGTAATGTATTATACTTTATACTGCAAAGAACATATTCTAAAAACACTCTCTTCAGCTAGAGGTTGCTTAGTCCTATTTTGAATAGGAACTTGTTCTTGAAAGGGTTCTTAGTGCCTTTCATTGGATGCAATTTTAGTTGATAAGTTCCTCCACTCTCTCAAACATAATTTCTAGTTACTGTTACTTGACACTTTATCTATATACTTCTCTTCCAGTGCGGATTAAAACATTTCAATTTTAATATATTTTAAATTCCATTAAGAGGTCCATTTGAGATAATAGTGAACACTTTTTTTCCTCTTCACCTTGTATTATTCAAAATTTACTGAGAGAGAAAATATTCTCAAGTTCTTTTCTTGCTCCCTGCTTACAGACTGAGAATTTAGTCACGCAGAGACTTCAAATAAATATTTCTCTCCACAACAGGAACCATGATTTGATTCTAGCCATTCTATTACAGCTCAGCAAACTTGCTCATTTCACACCTGGAGACAACTGATGGAACAACTCCATGGCAAAAAGGTCCATTAGTTCTTACATTTAAAGTTTATTAAACAGACCTAGGATCACCAAGAATTAGCTTCCAAACTGAAAATAAGTAAACTTACAAACTTGCTTACCATCTATTTCCTAACCTTGGTAAAAGGAAGCTGCAGCTTCTCTGGTAAGGTTAAAGAACAGCTATTGTTGAACTTAATGGAAAAGAACAGAGGAATTGTGTTGCTAGCTAAAGGAAAAGTGAACTGTGTCGTATGTAGGTTTTAATATTTAATGGATCTATATGGCTGCAATCCATTATGTGACAATTTAATTATATGACAAAAAAGTTTGATAAATAATATTGTGGTAGGACATCTAATTCATTATTTAACAAAAAAATCAATACTTCCATAACTCATATTCCTACACACACACATAGTCACAAACACACAAGCTTTTTCAAGTAGGCAAAAATCCAGACACCATAGACCATTCATTTTCTGGCCAGGACAAGTTCAAATTGAAGTTTAATCAGGCCTAGATGGGAATGAATTGTTTTGTTTGGTTTTTTTTTTAACTGGTAAATCAGAAATGGTTGTTGCTAAGATGTTTTTCCTCTGATAACTTCCTGAAAGTGCTGTATAACTAGAAGGACTATCTTTTGTGTTTAACAGACAAAGATGAAATGCCAGATCCCACTATCCTTGATGACACAAAACTGCTGTTTGGGTCGATGGGATCACTGGGGCAGGTAGCCAGGCAGGCAAAGAGTGTCCTCAGGATTAGTGCTTAAGTTTAGACACAGCATCACAATCAATAACAGGCAACAAAGGAAGCCCTCCTGAAGGGGGGACCATGGTAATGATTTATGGTAAAGGAGTCCTTTTTTCCTCTGCAAACCATTCAGATAAAAACAGTGCCAAGGGAGTCACACCTATGGGAGACCAAAAATTTGCCAGGAGAAAACAAAGAGAATGAGGATGCCAGGCAGGCAGAGCTGAAGGGGGACACCAGGCATGAGGAAAGGGACAAGTAGATGTGCACTCCCAAGTCCTGCATCCAGGAATCCAGAGTAGGGGGACATCACTGAAGAGAGCGTGTGAAAGGAAACTGGGGATGAGGCACAGAAAGGATTGGGAGTCAGCAGCTCTCTGAGATCACTGCCTGTATTTCAGATAATTAATTTATTAGGAACAAATGCTCCCTTCCCCAACCACTCAAAATCTCCCCACCCTTCTATATGACTTGTGTTCATATCTATTGGTTTGTCATATCATTCCTGACATTTTGCAACTCCAGCCCAAGCAGTACAACCCAAAGTCTCAGCATTTTCAAGTTATGGAAAATAACCCTAATTTAGTTCATCAAAATGATAAGATTTAATATTTTGGCCCAATTCTGCTCTCTTGCAGGCCATCTTTGAACTTGAATATTGATCATTCATACTCTAGTGTTTTCAGGAAATTTGTTGATTAAGAAATATTATTAAAAAATGAACACTTTCTTACTGCTGTCCAGACTAATATTTATGTCAAATACACTTATCACACAATTTAGGGCTGACTAGTTTGATGCTAATGTATGGAAATTTTTGTTTCATTCTGACAGCATTATCACTTTAACAACAATTTGTCACAGTGCTTTTTTTGCCTGCTAATTTTTTTAGCAAATGTAATTGTTACCTCATACTTGATCTAGGGAGTTCATTCTCCCCTCCTGAATTTGTGCAATTATTTTTTCATTATGTTGCATCTTGGTTGTTGCTGCCTGGGTGCTGTTCTCTGTCAAGGACTTTTTTTTTTTTAGTGGAGGTTTGAGGAATTTCTGTGGGCCCATGTAAAAACTTTCCTCTCCTGGGGTACTCTGAAGATTATGGACCAATAATTCATGGCACAAATATATATATATATATAAATACACACACATGCATCTAAATAAGCCAAATTCCAAATACCAGAAGAGAAAAATTTAACACTCGTCATTCCTTGGTGCATGAATTGCAAACGTGAAATTTTCCAGCAACACTCTTCTGAAAATCTAAACACTTCAATTTGCATAATTTCATTTCCCAAATTTTTTAAATTATTCAGATCCTAGACCTAGGATTTTGGTTTAATATTTTGTCCTGTTTTTAATTGGGTACTACATGTTTTCAGTTTTCTCTTGAATTCTATGTTACAGCTTAGAATGTTGTAAATAATGGAATAGAGAAATTATTGGAAGCTTACTGCAGTGAAGCATTTACTTCATTAAGCACACTTCTGACTTTTCAAAATTAGTGTTTGTAAACAGTTTTCTTTGATTCTTTCTTTAATCATCATTTAATCTTTAGCAGCCAGATTGAATGGTTCTTAGTATCTGTCTTCTTTATAGTTTAATTAGAAAACCCAACATTATCCAGAGAAAAAAGGTGGTACAAAAGTTCGCCATTGAAACTGCATCTTATGTCTGTAATCAAAAAGTTCTAATCTCTTTTCCATTAAAAAAACCCAAAGACATAGGGAAGCTGGATTTACTTGTAAAAAAATTAATCTTATGCATGGTATGCAAAGATGAGTACAGTTCCGCTTCTCCAATCTCATGCAAAATATAAGGTGTTCACATTATCAAAAACTCAAAGTTCACTGAAGTACAAAAAATAATAAAAAAATAGTTTTGCACTATTAATATAGCTTTGGAAAGGATTATTTTGAATGTCATATTTAGGCACATATTGTATGAAGTCACACATCCCATTCATAACATTCCTATGAATACCTGGCATCACGTGTGTAACTGGATCTGCTCCTAGAACTTATTCCACACTGGTAGAAGCCACTTCTTCTGGCACCTCATCTTGCTCCAAGTAATTATCCACCATCACCTGAACACTCATCTGCATATGTAGCAGGACATTAAAAACTGAACTAATTAGCACCTGAATAACAAGGATGAATTCCCACCCTAGACCAGTGGCACAGCTGCAGTGCATTCCTTAAGAGGGACAGCAGAAGTGTTCCTGTGATCCACATGTTAGCAGTTGATAAAGCAAGAGGAATGATGATAATTGTCATCAACACTGCTTGAAGGCTTACTGAATAGCATTATAGTGAAAGGCACCAGAATTTTGTTGCTAGGACAAGAGTGAAAACACGTCAACCACAAAACACCTGAAAACACAAGGCCAACACCTCTGTTTTTGCATACACCTCCAGTACTAATTGCATAAATTACATCTCAGAGATAATAAATTGGTAAGTGACCCTGGAAGTGTATTTGCTGTAAAAGAACAAAACCTGCAAAATATTAGATGTACTGCCAGAGCTTTCAGGAAGTGAAAAGGCAAATTTGAATTCTTAATTCTCTTTCCCAGGGAAGAAATTGATCTGACCACATAAACTTTGCTAGTAAATCAATATTCTCAATACCAAAAATATTTACTTAATTGAGCACAGTGAGCTAGTAGAGTTTTGTACTTACTGACTGTTGGAGGGGAGTTCAGCCTGGCCTGAGTTCTGATCCCACTGACATACATAAAGACCCAAGGCACAAAGGCTTAAATAACATTCCTGTGAAAATCACAGGTGATGTTAACCAGAGGGTGTGCCCAGAGCTCTGTTAGGTTAAGGGTAACTCTCCTCTAAGTGGTACAAACCCCATCCTAATAGTGTGGGTGATCTGTGAAAAAATAGAGTGCTACTTTAAGAAACCTTCCATGAAGACTATCTGTTACTCCTGGCTGGAGTGTATACTTTGCTAGGTTTGGCTATTGGACCTGCTGATCTCCCTTGAGTTCATGTCAAGCCTTTTAGCTGGGTGTATGTACCTTCCCTTTCTCTATAGGGATGCAATTGGGGTCCAGCTGTTTTCTCAGATATGAAGAATTTGAGGTAATTTTGCATCATATTCAACACAGAAAGATCCAGAAGCTGTGTCTGATGAAGATTGTTATTAAAAGCACATTAGGCAAAATGACAGCTAGAAATAAAATATCGAAGTCCCTCCAATGTATTTGAAGGGTGCTCCAGGAATTGAGAACAACTTCAGAAATAAGTGTTTGTCTATGGGGTGTCCCTTGAATGCTGATCTCTGTCAAAAGAGACTTAATTCTCTGAGAGAGAGAATCTGGATGAGCAGCACGAGAGGAATCAGCCTGTCCTTGCACTGGAAGGCAACCAAGTGCAGAGCCTCAGAGCTTATTCCAATGAAGTGTTGATGTCTTTCTCCACCTGATGCCACAGATGATTGCAACATATGACAAATGTTTGTAACTGCTGTTTGTTTCTGCATGTTGCATTTCTAGATGACTTAGTCCCATTGCCACATTTTTGACTGATTTCTATAGAAATATAAAATAAAAACCTGATTTTTGTATTGCAACTGTTTGCTTCTTATTGATAGGTTTTGAAATTTTTTTTCACTTCTTAGTTAAAAGTTATTCACCAAACCCCTTGGCTGCCCATTCTTACACAGAGAAAATGCAGGACTTTGGAAGAACCTGATCAATAAGACACCAAATATTTCAGGTACCCTATCAAATGGCTGAGGAAAGAGTTTTGTGGAAAACTTTCAATTTGTATGCTTAGCCTGTGAATATTAATTTATATTCCAAATGGATGCTTTGGGTGCATTTAATTATTTCTTAAAGTAAATATGTTTTTGGGCATAGTTTGGATAAGATGCCTAGTTGGAAAATTTTGTTTCTATTCCTCAACTTTTGAAAACAACCTCTGGTTCTAAATACACTGCAAATTTAACAAGAATACATTTTTTTTAAAGTTTTGCTCAGTTCTGTGTCAATGAGATGGCACCAAAATGCAATGTAGTGGTGTCTCCATCTTCAGATACTGTGGAGGTAAGGAACATATCAGTACCCAACACAAAAATAAAAGCATCTTAATAATAAAATATTAATGTTGTTCAAAGGAAGTAACTCAAAACCATAGCTCATGTTTCATGCTTCATTTAGGTTGGTCCTCAGCAATTCTGTACCATAGAAGTATTAATAAAATGATATTAGACTTGTTTCTGTTTCTTTTTAGACTGGGAACTTAGATCTACTTTCCAACAGTTAATGCTTTATTATCTCTTCTATTAATTGTCCCTTTGTGCCTTTTCTTAATTCTTCAACATGCTTTGTCACAAGGCAGAAATGGCAAGCAGCACATGGAAATACTATTTGTGTCACAAAAATGTAGCAGTGATGAAATAAAATATATAGCTAATTAAAATTTTGCTTATGAAGATAAGACATTTATTTAGTAATTTCTTTTAGACTGTTGCAGCAGGATTAGTAATGAAGGAAGCAACAGTGTTTCAATTAACTTCCCTGAAATTGCAAAGGACACTGGATATTTAATTTGGGCTTTAAGTCTTCTATGTGTGTCTGACAAGCTGACCAATATGAAGGCCTTTCACGAAAATTACTGTATGTATCAGTTTTAAATTATTCATATGACGAAATGAAATGATCAACAAAACCACTGGATAATTAATGAAGTTGTCACCTTGACAAGACTAATAATAAGCTTCTCCTTGGTAAATAATCAGCAATTCCTCTGCTACAATTTTTTTGTGCTAAAAAAAAGCACAAAAGCAATTCTATTTTATGTTTATAAGCTCATGGAATAGAAATATCAAACCTTAAAAGCAGTTGGTTGAGTTTTGCCAATAGTTCAATGATTTTACTTTATTTCATATAATTGGTTACTAAGTCAGTAGGTAGATGCTATGCATGCGAATTTATCAAGGAAAGTCAGGCATGGTGCAATGCACATGGAAAATAATTATTTTTGTGATAATATTTTTAGGAGACGTATTAAGAAGAAGCAACAGCAGTAATAAGATGTGAATACCTACTAAATCTAGTACCACTGTAATATGTGGAATGATCTGTGGGTTTCTTATTCTTTAATTAAAGATTCTGTTGGTTAAATCATACAGCACTGCAGTAAGAATGGTGAACTGGATGGATGAAGACAAAGCGCATTAGCATAAGACTACAGTAGACTGTAGTCTGCAATAGAGCTCTGTCAAGCCCCATCTGTATTGTTGTACCTGAGGCTCCTTCAAACCCCATCTTTACTTCTGACAGCAATGTCCTAAATTTTCTTCAAATCTTTTGTAGAACAGGCCATGAAAAGCAGTTTGCACCTGTGGGAAGACTCCTGACAGACATGGCAGGCTAAGACTTTGTGTAAAGACTCCATTTTCTTATCAGGTCTGGAGTGAGAAGTGGCTGGAAAACATCTGTTGAAAGTCCAAGGATTTTCAACACCCCATCTTTCAGACTTTACCTTCTTCAGTGTTGTTTTTTTTTTGTTGTTGTTTGTTTGTTTGTTTTGTTTGGGTTTTTTTGTGTTGTCTTTTTTTTTCTCCCAACTCATATTCAGAGTATTACCACAGTAACATTTGTGTTTGTGCTTTTCTAGTACTCCACGCAGCATGTACCCCTGTGTGTTTATCACTTTACACTGCAGTAAGAACTACCCTGAAAAACCTAAGCTCTCGTTCCATTTTGTCAAAACACAGAATCTGTAGACCTCAACACTGCTTTTTACATCATTCCAGCCTGCAAATTCTTAGTTGGACTGGCCCATATGTACAGGGAGCAGTGTATATTTCTCTTCATCTTTAAAAAATAAAAGAAATCAAAAATGGTTCCAGTGCTCTATTAGTTGGTTGTGAGCGCATATTTTCACACAAAATCTGGATACCATAAACCCTCTGGGCATTGGCATTTCCATTTTGGTAATGAAAGCTTCTGTTATTAGACAGAAAGGATTGGAGAGGAAAAGCAGCATATTCCAAATACTTCCTAAGACAAAACCCAAAACCTGCAACCTTTTTTCCTTTTTGAAGATAGATTGTTAAAAATGTAGGTTTATATCTTTTTCATTGATAAAAGTCATGTCAGGACTTTAACTCCTTACACTAAACCACCTAAAATGAAGTTAAAACTGCAGAATCTACACTGCAATCACTACAGGCACTCCAGAGGCTCTCTGTGCTGTCCCAGGAACATCTGCTACTTTCTTCTGGGTAAAAATATGTTGTTTGTAACTTCTCTTCTCTCTACCCAGAGGCAGTGAAGGTTTTCCATTCCTTTTTAACTCTTATGTGGCAAATTTTGTGTCCTTTTCTAGTCCCCACCAAGAGCTGCCCCATGCTGCTCTCACTAATTGCGTGAACATTTACAGACCCCCCTGTTCTCAGTGTGGTTTATTGATGCTCTGCACAGCCTAGTACAAAGCAGACTTTTCCAATATTCACACAGAAAATTCTTAGCTTGCTACAAGGAGGGAAATCCCAAACCCTTTCTGAAGGAAAATCAGCTTCCAACCTAGAGTGGCTCTAACAAGGGAGACAAGGGGGACAAGGGACAGGGAGGCTGCTGCACACACGTACCAGGATTTTGGTGCCAAGTTCCAGTGCTTTGGGAATAGGGGAGGGGACAGAGATGCTTTTGTCTTCCTGCCTGGGAAGCTGCCATATGCAGATTAACAGCAATGATCCCACTGCACTGGGAACAAGTAGTGCAGGGAAATTTTGTCTCCTTGGTGGAGAGGATCCTGTTCCTCAGAACATCAGCTCAGTTTCTATTCTTACTATCAGATTCTAAAGCAATAAAGATTTGATTTTTGTAAGTAAACTAAAAATGCTGTAGAGTACATGCATTATGATGCTCATTCTTCTGAAATCTAAATATGCAAACACAGTATACTTTGCATTTTGAGGAAGGTAAAGCCTCAATGGCTACATCACTGTGTCAGACCTTCTTTGGGGTGTCAGGCCGTCTAGTTGCAGTGGAGAAAGAGTTAAAGCAACTTTTGCTTGGGCATTTCTTCAAGTTTATTTGTGAAAACATAATCCAAGCATGTACGTTAAACAGGGTAACTTGGCATTGCATTGGCAAATCTGGTGCCATATCATTTGGATCCCAGATTTCACAGCATCTTATGCTCCACTCTCACAAAAAGCCAAAGGCAGTGTTTTCGTCAAGTGAAGAGGAGTGATATTCTGGGAGACAGGCAGCAGAGAATGTAGAGTTGGCTGATTTTATTTGGATGGGGATTGCAGGGATTAGGGTGTGGGGTTTGATTTTTTACAATGTGCTGAGGGCTAACAAAACCCCCCATTTCAAGTTTTCTTTATTTCTTGCACAAAATAATAGTTTCCTGATTGCCATGAGACAGCACACTAAAGTGTGAAAATGCTGTAGCAGCTGTGGTGGTGGCAACACATGTCATTTCTGTGCATAGGCTGAGATTTTTCTCATGAGACTCTTAAATAGATGCAATGAAGCATTCAATACACACAGTTAATATCTAACAGTAATTCCTGCATGTGTTTGTGTGCTATACTGGCAATATCTGGAATGACTGCCAGCTTTTGCAAATAAAAGATAGGTATGACAATATCCTGCTAGTATTGAAATATATCCCAATCAAAACAGAAGGACTGATTTAGTTTCTGTGGTCTTTGTTTGGCATTCCTTATGGAGAAAGTAATTAATACAACGAGGCAGGAGGAGGACTGTCTCATGGGATACAGAATCCTTTTGTAACTTGATTCAATTATTTTTTTCCTAGCTATAATTCTTCAGTGAATGCTCCACCTTCTCTTCCTTGTGTTTTATTAACTAAAAAAAGAAAAAGAAACAAGAAAGAATGAAGTAAAATGACAATGACGCTGTCAGTGTGACTGTAAACTTCACGCTGAAAATTCATCCTTCTGTGCATTAAGTGAATTCCTGCTGGAGAGGGGCAGCTGATCCTAGACATTATTCAGCAAGCTCCATTTGTATGTTCTTTCACTGGAACACATGCTAGTGAGATGGATGATTAAAATCTTGCAAACCCCAGAGCTCTCCCCAGACTCAAACTCTGCTTTTGTTCTGCAGCTTTCAGAGCATTTCAGAACTAAATCAAAACAGTTGTGGCAGAAAAAAATGGAAGCTTAACTGTGTGCTGACTGCCACCCTCTCCTAAAAAAGGTGAAAGAGGGGATGCAGGCTGAACACAGGGCTCAGAGCTCACTTGAAATCTTGAGGAATAACCATCTTGAGGACTTCAGGATGTGGCTCTAGCATCACACTTCTTAATTACTTTTAGGAATCTAAGGTAACCTCTTCTTTGTGCCAAACTGATCTCTGATTTTAAAAAATCATGTACAGCATATAAGCTGATAAATAATTGAAACCTCTATCCCTAAAATTTCTCTACTCAGAGGATTTGTTGTCTTCTGCCATATTCTCATGCTACAACTTCACTGGTCCCACTCGAGCCAAAAATCTATTTGACTTCAGCTGATGTTAAAACAGATAGAAAATTATTATCAAGTCTGGCTTGACTTTATATGTGTCACCCATATATTTTAATCTACTTTGCAGCTAATATTAAATATTTTATTTCATTGTCTTAAATAATTCAATAGTAGTGTTCTCTTGTGATTTTTTGCCATGCCTTTTTTAGTGTTTTTTGGGGGTTTTTTTTGAGAAAGAAGAAGTATTTAAACTTTTCAATTTAAAAAAACCCCAGCAAACCTCTAAGGCACTTTTCCTGTAGCAAAGGGCATACAAGTAGCTGAAATCTAAAAATAATATTCTGTAATGGGAATGAACTGTAATTTTTCTGATTTAAATTTATAAAAATCCACATAATAGGCATGCTTATAAACTTGAATTGGCACCAGTCCATTCACCACAAAGGATGCTGACACCTTGATCACACTTTTATTACCCTCTGTAGCTTTGTGTATTTCATATGAATGAAAAAGTCAGATTTTGATATCAAACAAACAACCAAGTGTGGGTGGTCACACTCCGGAAAACACTAGCTAAGTGTTTTAATAAGCTGCTTTAATATTCAGCATTAATCTTTGGAACTGGGCCCACACAACAGAATCTTGTGTGTCTGCTTTGTGAACCTCCAGAATCAGGAAGGCTCTGGGAAAAGTGATGTGCAAGGCTAGTTTGTGCTGGAAGTCTAAAGCATACCTTGGAAATATCTCAATGAATAGTGGTTTTGTAGCCACACTTATTTACTTATTTAATAAAAAATGATTTTTTATTATCTGGCATGTCTGCAAACCATCTGTGAATTGATGGGGTCTATAAAAAAAAAAAAAAAAAAAAAAAAAAGAAAGGGAAAACTGAGCTGTCTATGAAAGCCCATTTTGAAAAGCCTTAAAAATAATAGGCCAAATTTTGGTTCTCTCTGATTTTTTGATCTTGAAAAGCTTCATTGGTTTCAGTGGAGCTACACTGATTTTCATCTGCTACATATCCATTCCTTAGCATATGCAAAACTTCTGTTATGTGTCTGTATTTCTTATAAAGCTGAAACAGATTTTAAAAAAAATCCAAACCAAATACATCCTCCCAAAGCCACTGAAATTGCAATTACTGTTTTACCTTAAATCTGGTTATCTTTAAAATATACATTCTACTTTTAAGTTTTAAAATATGGTTGGATTTTATATATCTGCCTAGAATATTGTTTTAATATTTTACTGTTATTTGCAGATGAATCACAGTTAGGCAAGGGAACCCACTAAAGTCTGGAATTTTACCTGTTCAGTTATGGGAGTTTAGCGGGCAGCTGCAAAATAAAATAATATTCTTTCTTGGCACTTCACTCTTGGAAGAAAAGAAAACATTTCAATGTAAAGATGCCAAAGCATACACCACAAAAAAACCCTGATAGTGATTTTGTAATCATTCTATTTTATTGGCATGCTACATTTCTGAGGGGTTTATGAGGAATGCAACTCAATGACAAACTGAGCTCTGTCTATGAAAAATCAATTATTTTGATTGGATTTTTAAAAGGCATTTCAATACAGTACCAATTGCACACCACTTATGAGGCTTGAAACGCACCAGAGCACAGCATTTCCCATTTAGCAAGCCAAGAAAGTATCTTAGGCACTGCAGAAAAAGTATTTCACTGCATTTTGCAAACAGAGTGGAAGAAAGAGGATCATTATTCAGGTGGAAGAAAGAGGATCCTTGATATGGTTCACAGCCATCCTTTCTGAAAGGATCTTCCCTGAGCATCCACATCACCCAGAGCTCACATGAGCTCCCAAATCAGGGCCATAATTCATAATTCATAGGTGTTAATTTCCCTATCAGCTGCCCTGTTGAGATAATTGATCATCTATAGGCATTTTTCACTGGCATACACCAGACATGACACATCTAAGTTTTTGCAAGAACAAGATCAAGGTGTAAATAATTTGCAGAGTGATACATTTCTGTTTTAACAGGGTAAACAGGTAAACTGAGTTCACATGAAAAAATAGGAGAGGGCAAATGAAGGTCAAGTTCTGAAATACCCAGTCTAAAGTATATATCAGAATTGAAACAAGATGTCATAGACAGTATTTGATAGTCAATAAAGGATTAGCATTCAGGTTCTTCATTTCACTGTCTCCTGCTGCTAGATATTAGTGCAATAAATCTTGCAAGTATTAAAATATATGTAAATGGGGCCTTTTTTTTTTTTTCCCCCTTAGGTATTGAACCCTTGAAGTTCACGTTTTCAAGTTCACTGTAATCATTTCAAGAAGGCAGATACTGAAAGAATAGATTTTCACACTGCTACAAGCCCTTAGAGACAAAAAAAATGCCAAGGTGCTGGAAGACTCATGACAGAACTGCTGGAACCTGGCTTGTGCAGAAAACTTGCAGAACAAAGTCCAATCCCCTGTTATTGCAGGTGTCCATCTCATAGAAGCTGTTTAAAAATAGGATTAATCTCCATCTTAAAACTAATTAACTTTTTGCCCCCTTGACTCCCAGTGGGAGACTATTTTCCAGCATCTCGTGACTCTGCCACTTAAAAACTTATTTTCAAACATATATACCTTTATCTGTGACCATTTTCTACCTAACAACTTCTCTAGTGATATTTTCCCTGAGCCCTTTTCTCATTTTCCCCATTGTGTTTTTCCTGCTGAGGCAGTTATAGAGAGCAATTGTAAAGACTCCTTTTTTAAAAATTTTCACATTTTGTCTAAGACAATATCTTTCATCTTCTCCTCTTACAGCATTTGAGAACTCTAGTTACTGTAGTAACTTAAATTTGCATCTCTCCTAGTCTAAGTTTTCTGAACCTGGGTGAAGAGAACTGCACAGTATGTTCTATTGAGAGCCTACCAGTGCCCTGCACAGTGTCAGGAATTCCTCCCTCTATTAGAAATAGAGAGAATAGTCACATCCTAGGGCCTCAGAGTTACATCATTTTGATGGTTCAAATGTCCTGGCGATGCTCAGAGCAACCTAAAACTTCCCTTCTTCAGATATTTCCTTCTTATCACAGATGATGGAGATCTTTCCATGTTATTTAATAACTTTGTCAACAGTAAAACTTGCCAGTACCTTCTTATTTTTAATACTGAAAATATTAAATAATGCTGATCCTAACTCCTGAAGAACCCTGCTAATGAATGTGTGATATTTCTAGTTTACCCATTATTATTTGGCTTTCATTCAATTTCTAACTGCTTTACAGTCGTTCTGCTAAAACCCTGTCTTCTCATGCTTCACTAATTACTTCACATCAAATGCTTTAGAGAATCCAAATAAAGCGTGCACTAGAGCTCCATTTATAAAATCATTTTGTATAACACATTTATACAACTTTTATAATAGTTTCCCCTTAATGTTTTGTATTTCACATATTTTAATCTCTATTTGTTCCAGAACCTTAACTACACTGATATGCAACCAGCAGGTCTGTTTGCTTTCATGTCTCTCCTGTTGAGGCCTTGGTTCTTCACGGTTCATCTGCTTGCAGAAGTTAATTTCCTTCATTTTTCAAACTTTGTCTCTCTGAAAATATTTATCCTTCCATTTAACTTTGGCTGAATGAAATAACTCCTCAATTAGATGCCACTGTAGCAACAGTTATAGAAAGTAAAATATTTTAAAAATAAAACCTACAGGACTGATCAATAATTAAGGGAAGAAATCTGTTGGCTGCCACTTGCAAGCTTAACTGAATTACCATTTCTTTTAATAGTAGCAGGATACAATGTATTTCAGGAAAGTCAAGATATTTTACTGATGTATCAGAATTAAATGTTTCCCAGTATTTATCTAATTAATAATGTTACAGATGATTCATATATATATTCAGATAGATCCTTTGGGAACACCAAAAACTTTCCTGCCATTGAACTTCCCCAAAGCAGTCTTGATTTCAAGTGTTCTATTTTATTCACCCTTCCCACTACTCCACAGTCAATAATGATGTAGATTTTTTTACTCAAACACATTTCTTCATTTCTGTCTTCCTTAACAGCACATGTAAGTTTATTTTCCCTAAAGACAACCCTACCATGCAACACAATGGGGCAAATCTGACTTTTTCTGGCCATCAGAGCTGAAATCTCTTTTTAGAACAAATACAGCCCTGCTAAGCTCCATCACTTGAGGATTTTTGTCTTTTATTGTTCCTATTCCTTTACTGCCTACCATGTGAGGACCAGACACCAACTAAAAGAGTGCAAAGACAAATAAGAAAGACAAGCCCCCATTCTCAGCAGATCCCAGGCACAAGTTCACTCACAATACAGACACAGCAGTCCTTCAACACAAAGTTGACCTCATTCTTCTGATCCCACCTGAAATCCTGCATCCTTGGTTCAAGGTTTGGCCTTTTGTTTTTAGATAAGTTTTTCTGATTCATTTTTCTAGACTAAATAGACAGAGAAATACAACACTCTGTTTTATTTATCCAGATATTGATCTAGTTAATTTAATACTTTATTTTATCTCTTACACTCATTTTCTCTTCTGGCATCCTAAACTAGATGCAGAGATTACGCAGTCACTGTTGAATTCCTCCTCTCATTCCTTAAATTGAAGATGCTCTTATCAAGATCACAGAATTTGGCAGTAATGTTGTCTTTAGACATCCATCAGAAATAATCAGTTTAATCAGAGATTAAGAGAACTATCTTGAAAGAGAATATAGTGCCATTGGGATTTACCAGTGAGAATTAATTATATTACAAATTGTTTAAAATTACACTGGGAGTCCTAAACTTCATATTTCTATGTTGAAAAAATAATAACACCAAAACATTATGTTCTAAAAATCTCTCAAGTGAATAAGAGGAAATATGAAGCTGAGAAATTTGTTAAAAGCAAATCTTCAGGAAAAAAACATATAAGGAGTGACCGTGAGTGAAGGTTACATTCCGAATGACCTCTGGAGAATGTGTGCTGCTCAAAATAGAGTTAAGTACATGTCATCTAGCAAATGGAACCATTACAGAGAGACATTACATGTACAGTGGCACAGAATCATATTGGTTGCTAATTCCACACCCCTATTTATAGCTCCAAAGGTGAGAAGATCTCCTGTGCAGAGTAAAAGTGCCTCATCTTTGCAGCAAGGACCTCTCATTTTCCATATGGATGTGGGAATGGCTTCCACAAAGACATCCCCATTGCTTTTCACTGACCTTCTCAGGGGTGCCTTAGCAGCACTAATGTGGGTGGCAGAAATGCATTCTGCCAAGCATCTTCCAAGGAAGGAAAATTGAGCTGTTCCAGGACTGTATCATTTAACTTTGCCTATGTTTCCATGCCCCAGGGTTTGTTCAACAGTTGCCTAGGGACACACTTTGCTGTGCAGTTCATATGACCTTACCTTAATCTGCTGTGGAGGGGAAATGCACTCCTCTTCTTGAAGTGTACAAGTACTGAAACTTCCTTATAATTATGCAAATGTGATGGAAAATGGAAAGAAAATCTGGACTTTGTTCTTGAAACTGGCTTGCTTGCTGTGTTTAGAAAATAAACAGTGGCTTCTCAGACCACAGTGCTCCCAAGAGGTAAAACCATAGTCAAGAATAAATAATTGAATATTTGTGGAGATTTTCTCTCAGTAGGCTTTCCTCCACATCTGCTCTGGTCACTGCAGTATTTGGGGTTGTATGAAGAGCTTGTCTGTTTTCACAGACTCTTGCTCATCCCAGTACACCTACCACATCCCAGGTGTGAACTGGTTCTCAATTTTGACACTCTAAAGGGGAGCAGAAATGTCACATTATCTGTAAGGATGACTGAGACATTTGTGGTTCAACCTGCATTCCAGGGGATCCTTGTTAAAGGAGGAAGGCATCCATTTAATCCTATTCACTATTCATATATACTGCAAAGTGGCTAAAGTAATGATGTTATAAATATTATGCTCATGTATTCAGGCCATGTTATAAAGGGAAGCCATTTTAAGCCATTGGATACAAAAAGGAAGAAAAGAAAAAAAGAAAATATTTCAGCTGGTGTTGTATTATTGTAAAATTAAGATGGAAGGATTAAAAGGGGATGGTCTGATCATTTTATGGATAGATTTTGTTTGGCTTTCCTGAATGTTAATTCTAAAATAATATATTTGTTACAGACTATTTCTATTCACGTACTTAATTAGAGCACCAATTAAAGTGTGCTGTGGAAAACACTGTGGAAAATGCACCCTCTACTGGCTTCTAAAAACATGTTATAGAAGTTTGGAACTTTTCTGAACTATTTTCCCAGAAAATATTCCTGGAAGTAGAAAATTAATGACTTCACTTACAAAAGAATGGTTCCTTGTAAAAGAGCAGCTAAAGGTGTTTTACATATTAGAATTTATGAAAAGACACAAGCCCGAAGAATGTATTTTAGGAATACAAAGTACACTGCTTTAATGAAGAACACCATATCGGTGCAAAATAATGCCTTACACATATCTTTTTGTGAATACAGCATAATGGGAAGGGCCATGAAAACAGACTGGTAACAGAAATGCTTCCTGTATCTATGATAGACAACAGACTTATCTTTGATTCAGTAACTCTGCAGAGAATACATGATTATATAGCCAAAAGAGAGAAAGAACTAAGCATGTTTGGAGAAAATCAAACAATCATTGATTTTGATTCCTAAATATAGAGGTGTGACCTTTCTACACTTTTCTATTTCAGCAGGAAAACACAATTTCTACAGGTAGTACAGATCTAGTTTTTTCCCCAGCCAGTTGTAAGTTGGGATAACTGAGCTAATTTCATTCCCTGATGGCATAAATTGGAGAGCCAGGAGTATCCATTTCATGGTGTAACAGATTTTTTCTGTAGCAGTAGGTTCATATGTTCGCTGCCTGCCTATTTTCTACCACAGTGCAAGCACCTTTTGCAATCCACAGGCAACGTGCAGCCACCTGAGGTATTTCCCTCTCCAGCTGATCACCTTGGGATGGAAGGGACAGATCTGAACCCTTTGCAACCAAGCAGCAATGCTGTTTAAAGGAATACGCCAAAACTGGTGGGAATTTTATTTTTCAGAGAGCCCTGGGGCTTATCCAGAAGCAACTCCTTCTGTTTAACAACTTGTGGCCAAGAAAGGATGACAAGAGGAGTCCCTGAGACATGAATAACCCCTGCTGAAACTGGCAGACTGACTGATGTCACTCTGGAGAGCTGCCACATTACGAGGGTCCCCTCCTCAATGGGCTGTGCAGCTGAAGATGCTGTCTAATGATGTGTTACCACCTAATGATAATGGTCTTCATGGAGCTTCTCCTTAATGATGTGTGTTACTTTATAATGATAATGGTCTTCTTGGAGGCAGACTATAACTTTAACCTCACAGCCCCACTGAGGGGGTTATACTCAAAGCATTACAGCTCCTGCCCATGACCTCTGTGAGCAGCCTGCTCATCTGTGGGTACTCATCAGAAAGAGCCTTCAAACAGAAAAGATAAAATTCAAGTGAGAGGGCACAAGCCTTCCTTGATTATGGTGAAAATATTCCACAAAAGAAAGATTAATATACTTATATAATAATTATATATAATTAATATGCTACTTATATATATATATTCAAAATAATCTAGTTTTCTACCACTAGACTTGCTTCTTATACCTCAAAAAGTACTTAAGGAATCTTAAATTTCTCTTTAGAGCATCAACATGTTGTGGTTTTCAGCTGGGAGATGAGAGCAAATTGATATGAGCATCACTGGAAACTTGATATTTTGTTTGTTGGAAAATCATGGAGTGACACAAAAGATCTTTTGTGCTGATTTCTCTCCTCCATTGCTCAGTGAACATTTTGGCCAGATGTGGAGGGAGGTTCAATAGTTCCCAGTACTTTTTGTAGATTCTTAGTCTCAAAAAGAACAAAATAATTGTAATTAGCAGAACTTTTGGGCAGGATGATAATAAGAGAGATTGCATAGTCCACAAAGACTTCCAAGTGTGTTTAATATGACGTGATGCATGTCCTGTCATTATCTTTAAAATTAATAAAAAAAAGAAAAAGAAAAAAAGAGATAAACCCAGCTTCCCCCTCTGCCCCCCCACCCCAAGCCTACAAACAAAACCCCCCAACATTCACCCCACAACAGTTAATTAGATGGAAGAAAAAGCCTTGCAACTGAGCTTTTTTCTAAAATCCAGCATCAGGACTGAGACTGAAATCTATCCATTTTTCCAACACTCGAACTTGTATCTTCTAATGTTTGTAGGTGTCTTCAATCCAACATAAAACTGAAAAATTATGATAGTATCTGAAAGATTGTTTCACAGCATTTCTGTACCAACCACATACAAGAAAAAATATCTCTGGACAATGTACTTAAATTACCTGAAGTAAATAAGAAGTGACCTTAATTCCTGTGCCTGACACATTTCTGAAATAGTGTGGTCATCTACTCATGAATTATTTCAGTTCCATTACAATATTTCTGTAACAAGAATATTTTGATGACTCTTTCAATATGCATAAGTGTCAATGGAAATTATACAGGTAATCTAATAGATCCCACAGTTCAGCTAAGACAGTATCACAATGTGGACATGCTTTTCATATTTTAAATGCTTTATCAGCTTATTCAAAGTAAACAGCATATCTAATTATAAAAAAAAATATAGTCTTCCCTTTTGCTCTATAGGAAATAGGCTACAATATATTTTCATATGAAAAAAGAAAATATGTGTCTCCCTTGAAAATAGATACTGTAGTATGCTTTCATAAGAAATTAAAAAGACAGACAGTGGAAACCAAGGAAATAGGCAAAGATTCAATCACTAGCCTAGGTACTGTAAGAATTTTTCAAGCTAAACCAAAATAAATTAGCATCAGTGAACATCTGTTCCATATTCAGTGTAAGTCCTTCTCTTAGTTTAGTTGAATAAGATTAATTTCACTTAAATTTAGACTCATGTACCAAAGACAAATACACCTAAGTTAGTCATCAATGTCAACTCCATCCTTACTTTTATTTCTCTTTCCTTCTTTTTGTCTGTTTAAACATTCTGCATCTAAAAGATAGTCCTTAGGCTGCACTAGCAACTTTAATATAGCAACCGTGTCAGAAAAATAAATAAAGCCCACAACTAATTCCATCCATGGAAAAACCCAGACAGTCTCACTCTTTTTAAAATTAATCTGTTTTACTCATGAGAAATTCACTTGAAACTTCAATTTCTTTCCTGTTGATACATAAGACCAAGTGAGAGTCTAAAATGTTCTGTGTACAGGATAGATATAACCAGATATAGCCTTAGGACTGCCTCCAGACAGTAGATCTGACTGTCAGAAAAGCAACAATAATATCTATAAACTGACCAAATTCAATCAAGAACTATTGATAAAGAACTGCATATCATTTAATTTTGCTTATTCACTTTTTAGGATTTAATAACACGATTTCAATGATGATGCCAAGAATGAAACTTGATTATTTTGCAGAGCTGATACCAATGAAACACCAGCAGAGTTTAACAAACCCAGAATTATCCATTCCAAAACTTCAGCATTTCTACAACATAAAAACTTTAACTTAGACACCCATTGCAACTAAATCTGTCTTAATTATTTTTTTCCCCTGCTTTTGGTCTGTCTTTTGTATAATCACATCACCCTCTCAGAGATATTCTCTGATATTCACTCAAAACTATTTGGGAAATCGTTTAAAGTGGGTTTTATTGTCTAGATATCTTATTTTCTAAAATTTTAAAAAGATGCCACTATAAGTAGATAAGACATCAGGTTTCTTAACTGCATCCTAATTTTGAAGAACTAACACTTCTCTGATCAAATGCCAACTAATTTTGACAGATTTTGGAGGTTTTAAGAGACACTATAAGCAATTCTGTGTAAAATGCATCAAACTTCTTGCACATCAAAATGAGCCTTTGCAGCTCTAAGCAAATAACTTCTAAAATTGGAATTGGTAGAGTAAGAATTTTATGTCTTCTGCTATTGCCTCCTTGTACCTATTTTATTGCACATCACCAGAGGGAGCTACATTTTGCAAAATTTTAGTACTGCTTCGATGCTCTGAAACGTGATCAGTGTGTCCCGAAATACTTCCAGTGTTTCCTGAGCAGAACACAGGTTCAGCCTCATTCTCCACTGGGTCAGAGCCAAGATGTGCTTTAGAATATAAATGGTGCACTGGTTTCTCCCAGTTTTTAGCAGATATCCCTACATCAGTGCTGATAGTTATTAAAATGAATGACAAAAACACTGCTTAAAGGGATGCTTTTTTCCAGGGAGGTGGGAATTTGCTTTTCCTGTGGGCAAGCTGGATACCCATGGGAGGTGGAGGGGAGCATGTGGCCACTCGCTCTCATTGCTTGCCCACTTCTAGAGAAAGAGCTGCTGGCCAGGGCTGCTGCAGGGAGGCCAAAATCTTTATTTCCTTCTGCTTTCACAGGCCTGCTTCTCACATGAAGGTCAGCAGCTGATGCTCCCCATCCCTGGAAAAGGACAAGAAGGTAAGGTGGCAGATAGCACTCCCGTAAGCTCCCTGGAGGTAACGTAGTCACAGCAAGGGGGTGGTAGGGAGAAAAATCCTCTTTTCTTCAGGACTGATCTGCTAATTCTTCCTACCCTGTGAGTAACTCAGGTCTCACATTTCATACAGCTAGTCAGGAGTCCAAGAGGATTTTCCAGTAAATCACTGCTTTGCCCTCCTGACACATTGGGACAAACAACCTTCTGCTGCAAGGGGGGCAGAGGAACAGCACTGAGCTGGGAAAGCTAGGGCAGATTAGACACAGTGGACTGGAAAAGTAGAATAAAATTGGTTGTTTGCCAGAACATAAGCCTAGATGATATCTGTGATGAACTTTTATTTTTACAGACCACCAGGGCTGATGGAAATACATGTCTAATTGTGTTAGCACACATACACTGGTTACATATAAGCTATTTATGTTAAAACGAACCTAAATTTTTATTAAAGTTCTGTTCGGTATATTAATTTCTATACATTCAACCAAGTGTAATGCTTTATCATTTTAATTTTTTTTTTTAGTAAGGAATGTCATTATTCATTTTTCCTCCTTATTTTTATATATTGGTTTAGATTTTGGTGTAATAAATACAACTCATGCCAAAATATCTCCACACAGTAAAGTCTTTAAAATAGCACTGTCCAGATCCTGAGGTCAATAAGCATCTGCATAATACTGTTCAAGGATTTGATCTATGAATGTTCCCAACCTAAATAATTTTTTCAGCAGCCTCCTCCCTTCTTTTATACATTCACATATCCCCTCCTGGATTAGTGCAAACACAAACTATTAACTCCTGCCTCAGAGTGACTAAGAATTATTTATTTCTACACAATAGGCTTGTGATTTGTTTGTTTACCTTCAAGTTTGATTAGAACCCATTAAAAGTTGAGAGGAAACAATAAATTCTCTCACATGACTCTCCACTGAGATTAAATGTCACTATACAAACATGGAGAGAAAAGTTACTCCCAAATAAAAGAACTGACCCTTGCCACACAGTGACTGAAAATTCTATATGTGCTATGAAGTTGTTCTTGATATTTCCCATCATATGACTGGGAGGAATAAAACATATGCAACTTGCCAGAAATCAGCACAAATACACTAACATAAAATTGGCACAGACCACTGGAAAATCAAATCCCATGAACAGGCATGACTTGTCATATGAATAGACCAGAAACAGGTTCCAAACTATATCAACAGCTTCAACTATAGAACCACAGAATCATGCAGGTTGGAAAAGACCTTTAAGATCATGAATTCTAATCATTAATCCAGCACTACCAAATCCACCACTAAACCATGTTCATCAGTTCCACATCTACATGTCCAAATATTGCAGCCTTTTGGGTTTAAAGAAAGGCAAAGTTGTTGCAGCCCCTTTGCAGTACATGTACAACAACTGCTTAGCTCCTCCACCAAAGAGTGACACACATCTTAAAACTCTAGCCACCAGAACAGTTCTGAAGGGTCATGGAAATTTTCTTTCTCTCTTCCAGTCTCCTCTCAGTAAAGACCATGGAAGACAGGGCTAAAAAGAAGATACTGGATTTGCACATGTTCCCAATTATTTAAAAAAAAAAAATAAAAGTTACTAAAGGAATTGTATGTTATGGCAAATACAATGAAATCTCCACAAACCTTTACCTTTTCAGAAAGATGAACTCTTCAGCAGGTAATACTTAAGCTTATCTTCAAGTAAGACTTGTCCATGGAGTAGGAGTAATGTTTGAAATCCTATATTCATAGTTACATAATGTACCATCACTTCTGCCCTATCCTGAGATCTTCAGTGAGCCATGAGCTATTCTGGACTGACAAACACATGCTAAAATAGAGCAGGACAGAAACTGGTAACTAAGAAAATTAGCAATAATTTTCATAAAAGCCCTCTGAGAAAACTTTAAAAATTTAATCTAAAATTTCCAGTTCCACAAATACATAGACCTTTTTCCTCACAGATGGAAAGAATTAAACCAAGGAAATCAAACTAAGTCAATAATTAAAGCAGCATTAGCAGTAAATTGACAGTTTGTTCAGTAATGAAAACCATCAATTGCCAACTGTAATGAAATACATTATTAAAATCATAATGAGGGTGTAAATACATAATGCTGCATAAAGATACAATCTGAATGAGTTATCCAGTATAGCAAATAATTAACCTAGAATAACAGCAGCAATACAAAACAACTGGCACCTACCACGGATTGTGGATCAGAGGAAAAGGGAACACCTGTTGACCTTTTCTCTGTGTACTGTTCCTGTGGGTGCAGGAAGATGTGCCATTTTGGGATAGCTTGCAGGGAAGTGGACAATCTAGCCACTGCAGGCACAGAGTAAAGACCAAACCTTTCCACTCGTAGCTCAAATTGTGGAACCGAGGCCAAGATACAAACTTTTTTTCCCAGCTGCCCCCTATGCAGTAAACCATGATGCCTTCCACCCTATCAGGGTCCCCACATTTAGGAATTCTTTTTGATTCAAGGGTCTAACACTTTCCCTACTGAGAAGGTATCAGGCAGAAGATAGATGTGCTCTTCTACTAACCAGAGCTCTTTAAAATACACATTCGCCTTTCTCTCCCATCCCTCCCAGATTCCAACTATTTCATTACAACAAAAGGTTATTGGATTAAAGTGGATCATTGAGCAGAGCTGCAGAAAATGCCATAACCATGATTATGCTAAAGGTCTGTGTCCTTTGCACTTCTCTGCACAGGAGTGGTTGTGGAAAGCAGATGCTGGGAAAGAAGTGCTGTAGGAGGCAGCACAACAGTCTCATTTGGATAGACCGACTCAATGAGGCAGCAGTGTTTATCAGCTAACATAAAGAGTCAGTTTGAAGTTAAATAAATATGAGAAAAAAGGAAGAAATAAATCTGAGATGAACTTCTGAAGTGGATGAGAAATGATATGTAGAGGAATGACAGAAAAAGATGGGCAGGGACACCTTCCACTAGAACAGGTTACTCAGATGCTGAATTTAATGTCATAAAGGTGGTAAGATTTTAAGAATATTTTGCTGGAATCTGTATTTATGCAAATTGAGACTTACATAAAGGGTAACAAAGACATAATCAAGAGCAGAGCTCTGTTAAGAAGTGCACTTTTTCATTAGTGAGATAACACAGCCCAGTTATACTGATCCATTTATCTAAGGCTGGTCTAGTAAACCAAATTTTGGAAGACAATACTGGAAAATGAAGAAAGAAAGAGTCACATTCAATCTAGACAAGCAACCTCCCACTGAACACCAAAGGGTAGCTGAGTTCCTACAGTAAGTTCAGCCTGAAGCCAGCCCAGAAATAAGAGATGGGTAAAAATATTTAAAATATGTGCTATTTGAAATAGGAATAGGTGGAGAGTTTTATGAATGGGCTGTGTTGGGAAGAAGATGAGACTACAGGTGGCTCACCACTACCAGCACCCCAAGCAGACCTTCTTTCTTAAACACATCTTATTTAGAGGCACATTTTGTCCACATAACCAGTGCAGTGCCCTGGTAACCCTTGGCAGAGCAAGGTATGAACTGCTGGTCTCAGAGGGAGCAGTAGGGCTGGTGTTCACTGTCATTTAAGCCTGCTGGTGCAATCCTAATCAGCACCAGCCTCGGAAACTGTGTGGGACAACAGCTCCTGTGATCCCATGGCTCTGCAGCCTGAGGGAGGCAGTCCAGACACAGCACGGCCACTGCTCCCTGAATAATCCCGGGAGTGACTGTGCCTCCAATGTAAATTCAGATCCACATCTCTAAAACTGTGCTGCCCCACTAATTTCCTTACTACAACCACCTCTGCCTCAGTAATTTTCATCCCAAGAGACAAGGCAAAGGTTCAATATATGGGATATGCTCAAATATGTGTTGCTGCACTGGCAACTCGCCCACCATAGAGAAGATATGAATAATCTGTGACAATAAAGGGATAATATTATGTCCTTTGAAAGGGGCATTTTTCAAAAATGCTTCATATTATTTATGATCAGATATAAAAAAGCCACCAGTTAATACAGTTAATAAACCATGACAAGTTTGCTTTAAATGAGTGGGATATCTAAATCCAACATTATTTATTAGGCAATATGATTTTTTCTTCGTATTTATCCATCAAACTTGGCACCCTTATTGCACATGCATTGTGCAAAGTGTCAAATTAAAGTATTGCTTATAAAAATAAACATTAGTTACTCAAGTGATCCAAATGCTTGATTAGAATGTTATTTAGGGAAGCTAATAAATATCTTTAATAAATCTATTGAACAGAAGCTGGAAAGCATGTAAGAAAAAATTTGGGGGTCTCACCTCCTTGCTATTCCTTTCTCCAAGCAAACAGTGAGACAGAGAATTAAAGTGTAAAGAAAAACACATCTCATGAGGGCTAATAAACCAAAGACCACATTACCTATTGTGGCATCTCTCTTAAAATGAGCAAAAGAACATAGTAACAACCAAAAGGAGCTCTGCAGTAATTAGAGTGCAAGAAGTCATGGATGGAGAATGGAGTCTCTCTTTGGTTTCATTCCACACCATTATTTGACTTGCATTTTTCAGCTGGAGCAGGCTCAGTCTCCATAAATGCCACTAGAGACCTGAAAAATGCTGAGAATGATTCATCCCCACAGGATTCAGCCAGGAATAAGGACAGCTAGTGACCTCATGACTTTTCAGGGAGAGATCAGGATCGAGTCTTTGAAACAGATGTTGGATAAAGAGGCAAATTACAGTATATTCATAGCAGAAAGTTTATCTTCCAAAGCTTGGCACTGAGGTACACGTGTTATTTTGGCTTTTGCAGCCAGACAAGATACGACAAACACAAAGTATTCTTTAAACACTTAAAACTGACTTGATCACCTTGGACAGGATGATGAAGTAGCAGGGGGAAAAAAGGAAAAAAAAAAGAAAGAAATATCTTGTTCTTGAAATTTTGGGTGTAATTTTTCTTCACACTGGGACAAGGAGAAGGAATTTCTCCTATGGAATTAAGCTTTCAGATGAGATTGAATTGAAATATAAATAATGAACAGAAATGAAATGGGTAACTGCAGGCATAAGCTGAGAAATGTACCCAGTGAGTTAACTGCATATTTGCTACCATGACTATTAAATATATTTATCTCTATTAGAAAACAACATAAGTACTTACACTGGGAAATTCTACAGTCTCTGAGCCAGGATAAAATGTTTTCCTTTGAAATTATATTAGTTATAAAAATTGTAAATAGTTACTTCACTCAATAAAAAATTATAGAATTTTATGGAAGTAGGAAAAATTTTGTTCACTAAGTTCAACTTTTTATTTGGAAAAATAAAATGGTATCAATGAACAAGCAAAAAGTTTCACAACAGAAGAAAAAAGCAATATTCCATTGCCAGAAGGGTTACAAATATGCTCCTTTAAACCAACCAAGTAACAGACCAAGCACAGTCAGGGGTCTCACCCCACTGTAGCCAGCTAAACATGCAAAGCTTCAGCATTAGGAACCAGTTTTGGGACTGTTTCTGAGACAGCTGTCAAACTGCTGACTAGCAGAATGTGATCCAATGTTGCAGCAGGCAAATATGTGCTAGCTTAAATTTTTAGAAGTACTTGCGCAGCTGTATTTTAAATTTCTACCCTTTTTATGTGGTTTCTGTGCAACCACATAAACTGAAAAAGCAAATAAAGTAGCCATTCTTCACATGCAGGGCTTCTGTCAGCCTTCAAAACTACTTGAAGGATATAGTAGTAGAGTACAAACATACTTGGAAACAAGGTAAGCAAGAGGTATAATAAGTATTTCTGGCCCAATATATCAAATTCCAGAACAACATCTGGTCCACATAAGATTACCTGTTTATTGTGTCTTTAGATTAATTGGTTCTTAGGCAGAAAATACAAACAACCTTTGATTTCTTGGCATTTATCCTGCTTTAAACATGATCAGGGAGTAGTTAATGGAGATACATATTTCATATTGATAAAAAGCCATATCAAAAAAATCCAGAACACATTGAAAGTCTCAGTAGATATGGTTATTTGAAACAGAGCACGTTGATTTAGCCACAGTTCTCATTAAAATTAGCTGCAGGCAGACCCCTAAAAATCACTGCATATATAGGAAAATCACTGTAAATCACTCAGACACAGCAAGGCACTACAGTCAAATAGGTATCCTAAGAGCTCTCACTAAAGGAAAACTCAATATTCTTTTGAAAATTTGAAAAAAGGGTAGGGGCATTACAGTGTAACTCAACTGGTTTTAGTGAAGCTCTGTGAACTTACAACATTTGAAGCCCTTTGCCACAATGATGAGCTTCCTTTCCAGAAAGACATGAGCAAGTGTGAAAGGTTATGAAAATATTATTAAAATGCAAGTCAAATGAAATTTGATGAAGGCCACTGAAAGCAATATTCTTTACAGAAACCAAATGACAGAAAGCCCTGCTTTACTATCACTATTCCAGCAATGAAAACCTGGTTCTGTGTTAAATATTTCTCAGGGTTTATCTCAAATCCCTGTTTTCTTGGATAAACCTGCCAGGAAATCTCAGTTCCTCCATTTTACCATAATTTATTAAATCTAATGCAATGCATAACACTACTATGTAGTCAGACTTCATATTTTAGAAAGCTATGGGCAGTGCAGGAGACTTTGTTGAGAATGCAAATATTAGAGCAGAAAGAAAAGAGCAGAAATTGCTTCCATTCTACCCCATGTTTATTACTTTGTCAAAAAATTCTGCTGAGAAAATTATCCAGAATTTTCACCGATTGCACCATGATCTTATAAGTAATTTTTGTTTCACTTTCATAGAAAGTCTTAGAGAAGATCAAAATGGGAAAACTAAAAAGGGAGATCCTAATACCACAATATACCAGGAATACAGTTAATAGTTCAGAAGTTGCATTTGAAACTTTTACTGATGGTTGCCTCAAATTTGGTAAAATTAACTGACGTACAATTAACTGATTTTATCTGACAATAGATTTTCTACAGATAATACAACAGAAATTTGTTTCTTAAGGTTTAAAGCTAAGCTAAAAAAAGAAAAAAACCAGCAAAACAAAGGCCAGAAATATTTATTAAGAGCAAATAATTTGAAAATAACAGCAAACATTTAATAGTAACAAATTGTTGAAAAAAAATCCTTATATCCTGGTAGTAGCCATATATAACCCATCTCTGAACCACTGTTATTGCCCTACAAGTCACTCCTTTTCTAATTTTAGAGAACTTTCCAGACTTTCTCCAAACAAACTGAAATACAATTATAATACTATCCCAACTAAAGATTGCCCATGAAACCACTGGTCCAAAATGACACTTGGCTGTTTAGGGTAGAGACAACACAGAGCATTACTAAACTGCACACGGCTTCATTTCACATATGATTTTAAATACTTCCTTTATGGACAGAAAACTGAGGCCTGACAGTTTCCTATGCTGAAGTGATGTGGAAAGGTGTGAAAAGCTCTCATGTCCTCAAAATTTTTTCTCAGTGTGGGAGAAAAATCTTGGCTCTACTACTTTGGTGTTCAGTATGAGGGCTGCCTGAGAAGTTCAGTGCACATGAGTTGAACTCTGGCAAGACCTTGGCTGCTCCAAGCTGAGTTTCCTCACAGAAAAAAAAAAAAAAAAAAAAAAAAAAAAAAAAAAAAAAAAAAAAAAAAAATTCCTCCCTCATGTATCAAACCATTGATCTAAGTGGCATCTGTTCAATCTTCTATAAGACAGTGCTTGACAAAAATCTGATCCTTTGGACCTGTTCCTTCTTGGCACTGAAATGATTTTACGATATCCTGGCAGCCCACATTGGCTCTAAATCCATTTTGACTCACTGTGGGAACTTCCTCTTCAGAGCATCCTCAGATGACTTTTGAATTGGTCCCTTAGTCACATCCAGCATACCAACACCATGGTCATACTGGGATTTCTAAATTATATTAATTTATGTATTTCCAAATCCTACTAAAACCAACCTATAGAATATTACAATTGCCATTGTCTTCCAGTATTGCTGTACTCATTTTTGTCATTAGATTTATATTTTGTTAAACACATCATTCCCAATTGGAGATTCTAGCCAATTTCTTTTGTTCAGATAATGTGGTTCACATTCTAGCTATATCCATAGTTTAAGAGTGAAAATGCATTCCTAGAAAATGTAGGTTTATCTTTTCAGCAGGTGATCAGAACTTTTTGAACTGAAATACCAAAAAAACCCTGTATTTCACTGTATTATTTAGAATAATACAGAATAAGCCCTTCCAATCCATAATACATTAGAGAAATGTAGGAAAACCTCCAAGCCTACCTGATTTACTATTTATTTTTATTGATATATGGAAAATGTAGCAGTTCAAATTTCAGGGTCTCAAATAATTTTTTTACTTCAATATCACATGCTACCCTCTAGGTGTCTTACTAATCCATTTACACTTTTACCCTGGCATTTGGTTGTTGGTAAAGCTACTGCTGGATTTTTAAAGATTTAAAATTGCAGATCTGTGCAGTAAGTGAAAAAAAAAAAAAAAAGAAAAAAAGAAAAGAAAAAAAAAGGGTAGCAGCTATGGAAAATATCACTCGAGAATTTTCTATTATCTTAAAAAAAAGAAAAACCAAACCAAACAAACAACAAAACAAAAACCGAACCCTAAACATGCATTAATTTACAAACTTTAAACTATATTGCATTTTGTACATTACTTAATTTGTGTACTTTTTAAACATTTTTATTCCTCATTCTGATTGTAAATGTGGTGAGACTACACCATTACTCTTTACAGCGCTGCTTCAGGGTGTTCAGACTTCATGCTTAACTGCTGGCTACGACCTAAAACCCCTTTACAAAGGCAGCCCTGAAAAGCCCTCCCTTTTCCATAGGGTCTATAGGAAGCTGCATTCCATCTCACCTTCGACCTTTAGAGGGCAGTGCTCCCTTTGGATACCCACAGATATTCCAGAAGGGCGTGATGCCTCCATTACCTGAGAGAGGTAAAATTTGGAAGCAACAAAAGAAATTTCAAAGGACAAGACAATTTCTTGCTTTGCTGATATGGGGAAAGCAGCCCATTCATCATGAGCCACACACTGGGCGAAGCCTTTACATTTTGAAGGGCAGCAGGGACTTCAGGTCTTGTCAGTTTGGCTCTGACAATGACACTCCTGTGGCTGCTGAGAGGAGAATACCTACAGTGGAAAGGGTAGAGGGAAGAAGTCATAAAAATGAAATGCATCATACTCCTACCCCCAGGTCAGTCTCATTTTCATGCAGACATTCAAACCCGATCAAGGCCGGCACAGCTTCTATCCAAGCTATCAGCATACCTTGAAGAATCAATACTCTTTACAGAATTGCAGCTGTTTTTCCACAGGGTTAAGGAAACTTCCCAGTGTTACCATTCTCAAGACTCTCTGGCAGCCACACTCCTGATGTCACAGACTGTCACTGCTGGGACCAAGGGGTGGCTCCACTGACCCAGTGGGTCCCTGCTGGACTCCCTGCACACCCCACCCACAGTCAGACCAGGTTTCCTCACCAGCTCAGTCCCAGGATTTCCATAGCAGAGCCTCAGATATTTTATTCCATAAAGCCATTTTTGCACAGTGCACTAACACAGAAACAGCCTGAGCTGGTGCCTCCAAGGAGGGTCCCTGAGCAAAGGAACCCCTGGGCTTTAACCCCTCACAGTCCAAGCACATCACAGTCTCTCTCCTTCTCCCCATCCATCAGCTCCTGCCCTGTGTCTCAGTGTCCCTCACCTGGCTGTGCCACAGGTCCCTGTGCCCTTTGCTGTGCCCAGGCTGGCAGTTCATGGCCTCTTGTCTCAGGTTCTCACCCAGAGCTCAACCTGCAGCTCCATCCACAGCTCCACTGAATGTATTTCTCAAGGGTAAGAATGTACAGATTTCCTAAAGCCCCCCTCAGAGTGCTATGAGGGGCAGCAGTGTAGGGTGAGTCTGAAAAAGGCCAAGAATTCATCTAGTGAAAGACCTGTGTTCTCTTTTTATGTGTAGTTTACCCACCAATACTAAGAGTAAACTTTTCAGATTTATTTTTAAAAGGAAAAAAAAAGACAAACACAAAGAGAAGGTTCAGGGCTCTGATCCATTTGTCCAACCACCTGGTGGGAAGGAGTAAAGAAGAGGCAGCCAGGCTCATTGTCAGTGGAGCCCAGTGACAGGACAACAGGCAATGGGCACAAATGGGAATGCAGGAAACTCCATGCCCAGCACCCTACCCTGCACTGAGTCCCAATAAGCCAGACATCACCTCACTGGGGCTCCTTCATCTCCATCCCATGCCCAGGGCCTGCAGCAGTGCCTGGGGATGGTCAGGCTTTGGCCAATGCTGGTCATCACTCATGTCCCATCCTGACTGACCTCACTGGGGGCTACAGGACAGGGATAGTCAGGCAGGGAGGGAACTGCACCCCAACACCATCTTTCTTGAAGTTACCACCTGAGCACTGTCTTCATCATTTTAACACGTTTGAAAAGGGTTTTATTCCCTGTTCAAGTTATGCTTAAAACTGTTTTGAGTGCATGTTTAGATGCAACAGATGAATGTCACAAAGCTTCTGCTTTGTCCTTGTGCTCCTTCCTGACATTAGGAACACACAAAATCCTGGTTTTGAAAAGTTCAGCTGAAGGGTCTTCACATGTAGAATCTGGTTGACATCTTGGATTTGACATCATGGCCTGTGTTGCAGAGCTTTACTTATAAATGATATTGCTGGACACTGTAGTAACTTTGGATATGATTTTCAACAGGATTCAGATAAAAATATGGCCTTTCTTTCACCAGTAGCTAATTAGCACACAAATCTGTCCTTTTTCCTGTCACACAAGCTATATGAAATAATTTAGAGGCATAACAAGAGGTCACAAACTTTGCTTTTAAAATGCTTTTTTGACAGCACGGCTCTCTTTGCCCAGAGGCATCATGGTTGTGTGCATGAGAATTTGTGCCTGGTGGTCCAGGCTTAGGAAGGTCCACAGGGTCTGTATTCTGGGTGTCAGTATCTGAGAAGGTCATCCAAACCCACTTCAAATTCACTGGGACAAACAGGCCTGTCTGGAGAGCCTGTTCTGGCAGAGGAGGAACCACGTCAGCAAGCAGCCAGCTACTTCATGAAATAAAAGGGACTGATCCCCTCTGATGACTATAAAAACAGCAGAGAAGAGTTTCAACAAAAAATATATAAGGCACTATGATTTATAAAATTTTTATACTGCTTTTTAAATATGTTTTTTAAATATGTCCCACTAAATTAAATTTCACCAGTAAGAATGGCAAGATATAAGAAAGTAGACCTAGTAAACCTCTGAAAAACATTCATAAGGTACCAGTCATTAGCTGTCATCACTTATAGCCCATGAACTGCATTTATATTTTTCAAGGTTAGGACCACAGGATAACTTGAAGTGGAAGGGATTTCAGGGAGTCGTGTCCAAACTCCTGTTCAGAGCAGGATGCTGGCACTGCTACAAAATGCAATGCTTTATCCAAATTGCTTAGTAGGCAAGCATTATCCTCACCTTACTTGCTTGATGTGGCATCATGACCTTGATCCTAAATGCATTTGTACATGATTGCTTTCACATTTGGCTGAAGTCTTTACTTTTTACACATCCTTTGAATGTTCTTCCTTGGGTTAATAGCCATTCTGTGTGATCTCTCAATGGTTTAAATCAACAGTCATCAAAGGAAAGTTATTTTGCTCCCATAACTTGAGGCCAAAGAAGTGTTCTGAAGTCATGAAAAAGTTGTACTAACATTTAACTTGATAAGTAGGCCCTAGGCATGACCTAGTGTTCAGTCATAGAAATTCACATATAAAATCAAAATGTATTTTTAATGAAAATCTGTTTAACTGATTAAGTGCAGATAATTTGCTTCTATGAGAAGGATAAATTTTAGATCTATGAGAATATGAGCATCAAATATTTTTCTTTTTTTTTTTTAATTCTTTAGATTTAGGTTGTTGGTTCAAAAGTGAGGCAGTATATTTCAACTCACAGTGCACATTCACTTGTACTCATTGACAGACATTGAAAACAATCCATTTATTCATTAGAGTGCCAAAAATAACTCAGCAGTTTCTGTTTTGCTTCTATTAATAGATTTTCTTATTTCATGTTAATCACTTCTTGCAGCACTTGGCACCTTGCAAAAAAATTCAGAACATCTTGAATTATTCGTTGTTTACTGTATTCACAAAATAAAAATGAAAACATAATACTAATAGCGCTTCGTAGCAAGTCCCATGTAATGAGATTGAGGCATTTGAATCCTCTGTAATCTACCCTGCCATTTTGATTAATATCATGAATGGCAAAGTAATTTCAAACGCATAGATGCATATTCAGATGTGTGAAGACAATGGTTATTTTAAGCATTTCTTGTTTAAATGTAGAATTGGAAAGTCTTAATTATTATTCAAAATTATCATAATAATAGTTGAATTTGGTTTGCCTACTGTACCTCTTGATTAAGCCTCAAAGGTGTATGCATTTGTACATTTTTAAGTTTCCATTCCATTATTAAATGACTGACATTTCAATAAGAGGCTTAAATTAAACTGTAGCAAAAATTGAAGGAGAAATGGTAACACTGACTTCTGCAATAAATCCTGTCCCTAGGGCCTTTTTGAAGAGTGATGTAGTTGTTGTCTCTTAAATTGTTTATTGAAGAGGTTTTACAGTAATGCGACAAATGAAATCCCATAGATAGAATTCTATTTCCCACAAATACTGAAAAACTGATATGAAAACTTCCAGTGTCATAGTTTATGGTGATCTTGTCCTGAATAAACTCATAAACACTTTATTCTGCCATTCAGTTTATATGTTGCTGCCTCACATTTGGATTGATGGTTGACAGCAGCTATGTATAAATTATGCATGCCAATTTACTGAACACCATTAAACCCAAAGAGTATGGGTAATTTCAATAATTATACATATAAATAGTATTATTAGCTCTGTCAAACTCAGTACCTGGATAGCATGTCAGTATATAATATCTACTAGGGATTCAAAAGGTTCAGGATTTTGCATGAGGTTGGTGACTGGAGAGGTTCCAGCTACCATTTCCACACAAGTTCATATCTATAATATGCAACTAGACCCCACTCTTAAGATGCAGAAAAGCTTTGGCATTGGCTGATCTGTCCACATCTGTGCTGCATTATTAAAAAGAAAATAAAACCTGTAAAATAATTACTTTTAGTAAATACTGCTCCAGGGGAATTTAGATTCCTGTCACTAAAGAACCTTTCCCTCTGTATTCCTGGAACTTTCAGGTACTTGTTAAATCCCAAAGCTCCTCTCAAGTGATGTGCCTGGAAGTTGCTGCTTTCCACCCAGAGAGGAAAACTTCCACGCTATTACTGTTTTCCAGCTTCCCTTCAGTGCTGTCTACAGGCCCCATGATGGTAGATGTTGTGCAAACAAATAATGAGCAACCACCACAGAAAACTGCTTTAAATGGACAAGGAAGACAAAGGATTGGACAAACATGTGCCACATTTCCATTTTTATCAATTATTTCAGTGCCTGGTATGGTTTAGATGCACTGCACAGACAAGGTAGTGTCAGCCTATGCACATGGAATCCTAAATTTGTCAGGAATTTCCAAGTGAAAGTCTTACAGAGAGTGCTGCTAAACAACCTGACACCTACTTGTAAAATCAGAAGTCTCAACAGAAGTGGTGGAAACAGCAAATGTGCCCAATTATTGTTTTAATTTTAAAACTCAGCCCAGATACAGAGATTAAGTGATTTTTTTGTTCAGTGTGAGTGTATCAGCCTGACCACTGGAAATAATGGTGCAAAAGAGATTTAATGTGAGCAACATTATGATTATTAATCTGAGAGTTCAAAAATGTATATCCTCTGCAGTCATAATGTTTCAGCAGTGATTGAACACACCCTGATTGCATATTTACATAAAAATGCTTGTACCCACACAGAATTCTGATTTGGCCTTACAATAACCTTTAGAATTCCATTAAAATATTTTCTTTACATTATTCACTACAGAAACAACATGCTTTTGACTTTTTTTTTTTTTTTGCCATTGCTACCAATACCTCAGTTTCATCTTGAGTTATTTTAAGACAATTTGTAATTTAAAAATAATTTAAATTAGGTAATGTAGATTATTAAGTACGGAGAAGGAAGGAAAACATGGAGTATGGAAAGGTAAACATTATGGCTGTGTATGATGTGTTACAAAACAGCAGCCAAGGGGAAGAAACTCCAGAATTTACAGACTATCAGCAGCTCTTCCACCAGTGGGAAAGTACCAGGGAAGCACAGGAAACTTTCTTTTTGGTCCCCTCAGTTCATAAAACACCCTTTTAGAAAAGCAGAGGATTCCTTACATTGTGTGACCCTGAGGGGTAAGGATGGTAGTTGATGAAACAGGTTCACTTCTTTTTCCTTCTTGGCAGCAGCCCTCTGAAGTGTCTGTGCAGAACTGCCTGAATTGTTTGGGTGTCCCATGCTTTGGGAAGCTCTGGAAAACAGCAAGCTTCTCCAACAGCCCTTTGTAATCCCTCTCTGCTGCTTAAGCAGACAGTAACATATCTCACACACATTTTCCAGTCCTTTTTTTGGTGATGATGTTAGTAACTCCCAGGCAAGGTTACACTGTCAGAGGGGATCTGTTAATGAATCAAAACAACTCAAATGTTGCCACGTGTTGTCATCTGATAGCAACCACTCATAATTACTCCCACCAAAAGCCTTCAGCACCCACACCAGCAGACAGAACTCAGCTGAGCTCGGTCAGCTGAGCCCTGCAGCCGCCAGAACTACACGGAATCACACCAGCTCCAGATTTGGCCCTGCTTTTCAGAGTTTGGCCTGTGTGTCAGGTTCTGACAGGCTGTAAGCACACCTGCAGAGCCATGTGCAAGGTCTCCTTTAACAGGACAGAAGTCATTTAAAGTTCCTGCATTTTAAGGATCTCGTTGCAATGTGCTGAAGGGCCAGTCCCTCAGAGCCATTCTCCCAAAGCTGTGCTCTCTCTATGCTGCCCACAGATACATTCAAACACTGCAATCACCAATATCAAGCTTTAAAATGTAATGATACCACCAAGAAACACTTCTGTCTCTAGTTTTATTGTATGATGATCATTATTTTGAACTGCCAAACTGAAAACAGACCTGCTGGAAGCACCACCTGAAAAGGCTCTTGATTCATGATGAGCTGGTTGTGCTCATCAACCACAGCGACACAAACCACTCTATAGCATCCAAGGAAGTGCAGAATCATGCCCAGGCTTTGTGTAAATCATGGGACAGATTCAAGCTACCAGTCAGACTGCAGCTTGTCCACTGAAAGTCATGTAAGAGTGTTTGCTTTATTTCCCTACAGTTTTCTGGCTGTATAAAATTTTTACTCTAGTACTCCTATAATCCAGATCACAGCAGCAGTTTCACCTCTCACTGATTGTACAACAGGGATGTATTTTCAGCCTGTTTTTATGTCTTCCCTTAAGACTTTCCTTCTGGATAGGAGAAATAATTGTACTTCTTCCCTCTATGCAGAATTTACTTTGCAGGAACACCACCACCAGGAAGAGTCAGAAGCAGAAGCTGAATCCATAGAGCGGGCAGACTGCTCCCCACCCCTGGTAGATGATTACTGGCGTGGCTGTGGGTTGCTGCCCATGCTGTCCCTTCACAGCAGGAAGATTTCTAAGTGCTATTTTCTGTTTAAAGGATAGTCCAATAATTCCATGTGCCAGTGCCTGCCTGCAAAGTCTCCACTCGACAGCATAACCACTTTAACCAGAGCCCACCAAGGCTGCAGGCAACAAAATGGGGGAGAGTTTTCAGGGAGTTGCAAAGTATTTACTGCATTATTTACCAGTTTTTCACCAGTTTTCAATTTTTGAGTACATTCTTTGGTAAAAGTATCATGCTTTAGAAAAGTCCTTTTTGAAAATTTAGAAGAAAAAATTTAAGCACGCATGCACACAATATTCAGCGCGCCAAATTTCAACTTTGTTCTATGACTAGTTCCACAAAAATAACACACCCAAATGTTTGTGACCACGTGGAAGCACTCAAGATGAAAAATCCCTGGACTATTTTTCTGAAATGCTCTGACTTCAGTGACTCTCACTGCTGCTCGTGCTTTCTCTTGTGCGGTGGGCACTTTGCAATGAAGCCCCACTGACTACTGAAATATATTGCATTATTTCAGCCTTTGGAGATAAAAGCTGCAAGAGGCAGCAAGTCTAAAATGGCATTTTGGGAGGGCAGGGAATAACTGAGTTATTAACTCTATCTCTGAGTACCTAGTTTTCCAGGGAGCTTTGGGTAAGTAAATGATATTTCTTTGGATAACTGGAAATCAGTGTAGAAGGAGCAGGTAGAAGGAGCAGGTAAACTCAAACCCTACCTGTCAAACAAAATTAGTGTTTACACGAATTATTTTTAACTTCTATTACTTTCTGCATGCAAGAGGTAGAATTTGGGATGGAAAGACTACAAACATCACTATTATTCCTAGTTTTCACTTCACAGGTTTGTCATAAGGTAGACGGACAAAAAAAGGACAGGCAGCAAATATCCCATTTAGAAAGACGAGGAAAGTGTAAAAAGTCAGACTTAGTAAATAGAAAGTAATAGGGAAAGAAATATTTGCAGTTTTTAAGAGAATGAAAACTCAATTTTAAAGCTATAAAATATTCTTTGGTATTGTGATGTTAACAAACATCCTGGAATGTTGCAGAAGGTCACTTCAGACATGCACTGAACACACCTGATTTCCTAGGCAGTGAAGAGACACAACCAGATTCTAATCCCAAAGATGTAGTCAGAAGTTACTCTGGGTAAGCAATGCTTAGAGATTACACCCCATTATTAGAAAACATGGATACTTCACTTGGCTTGAAGGAGTTTCCCTTGCCTGATAGCTCTCAGGAACACAAAGTCCTAAGGAAACTTAGTATTCAAGTTCCACTTCATTTGTAAAAGCAAACTGGAATTTACATTATTGATGAAAATCACTTCTTCATTTATGTACTAAATTAAAATCCAGTAGAGTAAAACTGTTATTTTCCTTCCTGTGGCAATTTTCCACTATTCCTTATGAATTTTTAGTCTGAGCCTAGTCTGAATAAAGTCAGCTGAGCCCCACTGGCACTAGAGCCACTCTGAACTATATCTGATTTTTTTTTCTTGTTTTACTGGCAGTTAATCAACAATTATTTTTATATAGATCCACAGGACACTGAGAGGATAGAAGAAGCTAGGCCAAAGGGAAACTAAAAGACACTGCCTAAGTAATCTGAAATTAATAATGAAATTATCATTATCCCAGGAGGGAATAAAAGGAGTTTTTCTCACTGAAAATCCAAGATGCTTTTCTAGCAAAACATGAACTAGTTTAAAATGTCTGGATGATGAGAGAGTTCCTAAATGTTCTCAGTTTGACCCTGGATCTAGGTCTGTACCCAAGCTAGTCCTAAAACATCATTTTGGACTTGGACCTGACCCACAGTACATTGAAAGTTCTTCAGGGTAAGTACTATCTTTGGGTCTGAATAAGAGTTACTCTGACTTGAGGGCTTCAGGTGAATTGGAGTTCTTTTAGCATACAAAATCTAAAAGTCTCATATAAAGTCTAATCCAAGAGATTTTTTTAGGATCCATTTGAATTATGCCTTTATCTAAAATCAGATGAGTGATCAGAGCCTAAACACTAAACACACAGGAAAGCTTCTCACAAACTAATTCCACAAATAGCTAAAAACATCAGTGCATTTATGGCATCATAAATGACCAGGATGCTACACAATTAAAAAGCTAAGAGCAAAGACCTGGATTATGCCTATCTCATTATCTCATTAAACAGAAAGTTATCCTCATGTCTTTTGTTTGCTCTATTCCATTATGTTTTCTTTGCTGTTACCAGTGCCAGCCTTCCCAGGGTATATCAGCCTGTTAGCACCTTGCTATGTCTCCTTTTATGATCCACCTTTCAAATATATTACCATCTGCCTGAGTTTATTTCCCCTTCATCAAGAAGACATTTCTAAAAATGCTCAATTTCTTGTGGCCCTAAACTTAGTCATCCTTTGTTCTTGGAGAAACAAGTGGCATCTATACCTTCCTGAACATCTGGAAGTGCCTAGAGCTGCAGGAACATGTCATAAACAGGAGAGTGAATCATCACAGCAGCCATCATGATGTTAAGGTGCTCTTCTTCCTGTTCCACTCTTTACTTACTGTGTTGACACAACAGATTAAAACCAGATTGACATGAATTCTGACTACACATCAATGGTTGTCTTTCCTTTGCCCCCTGTTCATAACCCCTACAGGCTGCAGTCTCCTGTTTGTCTCTACATTAACAATTAGGACCCTATTTTGACCTTTTTGTTTCCAGAGATGGTTAAAAAAATGAAAATAAAGCAAGTTAAGTCTTATTTAAAATATAAGCAGTGACTGCAGTGGAAGAGGAAGGCAGACAGGGCTGGAACCCTAACAGTGCATGGAAAGGCAACTGTCTAACTACACACCAAAACTAATTCATGTGCAATAACCTCGTGGAATAAAACCTGACCCACATCTTTCAAGAAAGCTGAATGGGACTTTACATGGACTCACTCTTCATGCATCCAAGAGTGCTTGTGGGGGAAGCAAGAGGCCAATTCAAACAGCCTTAAACAAAGTGGAGGAGCTCAGTGAAACTGCAGGTAAGTCAGGGGTTAAAGCTGCCTCAGATAGCCAGAGGCTCCACAGCTGCTTCTAGTGTCTAATTGTCAGCATCTTCTCTCACATCCAGATTTATTGAGTAAAGCAGGGACAATGCACCTTTCTCCTCTGGGAAAAATAAGCATGCACATCTTGTGCTTGTATGTGTGTACACACCCATATAAACACACACAGATGCATGCAGGAGGTGGCCTTGCGTGTAAAGCAGACAGACAGCTTTACCCTCTTAATGGATCTGGCCCTGACTGGTGTTTCTGCATTGGTTTCTTTCATTTTTACAACCAAGATAATATTTGGCAGCCAGCATATCTCAAAAGACTGTTATGTTGACAGTTACTCTCTGCACAGAAATGTAAAAGACTAGGATGTGAAAGACCAGCTACACTTATCAATAAATGGGCTGGATTAGATTTAACTTTTTTTAAAAATTATTTATTTTACTGAAAATTCTTCCCCAAAGCATCTTTAAACACCTCTGATTGGGATATTTCCATACTTAATTTACTTTATTGAGGTACAGTATGTTTTCTGGTACACATTCATGAGAAAGCATCTAAACAAAATACATAGAAGCAATATAACACCACTAATGACCTCAATCTTGGGAAAAGCAATAAAGGAAACTTCCTTTTCAGCTGCAAAGTACATTTGAGGAAGTGGCAGGGCCATCTAAAGGTCCTACTACAGATTCCTCAGGTGACCTCTGCAGATTTACAGGTTGGAGCTATTTTTCACTGTGCCCTCTCCTATCCTTTGCACAGCACTCGTGAAAAGGAGGTAAGAAAATGGACCCTTCTCTAAAAACTGTTTCAGAGTAGGTCCCTTTTCTGCCTGATTTTAGATGTAAGCCACTACTTCCACTACTCAAACAGTGTTTGCTCTTCAAGATCAGCAGTGAGAAAATAAAAAGCTCCCGAAAGGATAGAGTGAGGAAATATCCTCAGAAACAGGAAAGACTAATAGAAACACTTGTTAGAATTTTGCAATCAGGGCCAAAATTGACCTGAGAGAATACTTTTAAACTGCTTCTGAACTGTTGTAGCACAGTTCACTTGATTTAGAAGAGAAATTTAATCCCACATGACACAAAACCTGCTATGGATGTTTATATCTTGGAAAAGGGAAAACTTTTTCCTGCAGGGCTTGAATCAGTGTCACTGATTCCCTCCCTCCCATACATCCAGCTGCCATAGCAAGCAACATGTAGCAGCTTTCTCTCCCACCCAAGAAAGCATTCTCAATAAAACCTGCAGCTGAGATTTAATCTGTGCAGGAAAGCCCCCTTCATCTTCAGGAAAGCAAGGTTTGCTGCTCTTTCTTTTAGTAAAACCAAGGCTTTCATCTTAGCTGGAAAAGGAAGGGAAAGCTTGGAAAGTGTATTTAATATGCAAGAAATTACAGATGGAAAATACTTATTAGATCATTTAGCTCACTCATTTTCCAGTGCAGGATATTCTCTACGGTAATGTAACAGTGATTTTGTTGAAGTTACCCACTTAGTCTCACTAGCCAGAGCTTATCATTCCAGGGAGTACTGCACTGTCAGGAAAAATTGTTCCCTTAGTCATCTTTATCAAGTGCTATCCAGAAGACACAGATAAGGGTTGAACCACTGTGGCACTACACAACAGTGCTAAAAAAACCCAAGGAAGATGTTTTTGCTTTTTCAATTGAGCTTTTAACATGACATAAAAGACCTCCCCAGACCATCCACAGGCAGGTACAAGATGTCTGGGTTAACTCACAGCCTGCTGTAGTCAAGTTGGATAATCTGCAATTTAACTGAAACTGTAAAATGAGAAGGAAGGAAAAATTAACAAAAGAAGGATTAAGAAAATAATTTTTTGCTGTTCACTTTCAAGGTCTCTTTTGTGGTCCGTGGGAGGAGCTTCCCATAAACCTCTTGATTGCTTCATTAAAATTTTCCCTTATACCTCTCTCTGAAAACAGCATGGCCACTGACAAAACTGCCTATCATAATGGCAAATATTATGCCATTTCCCCCCTCCATTTCCTCTTTAATTACTTCCTTTATTTATTGAGATTCCTCTTCTTTCAACCCTACCAAGGCCACCCTTGGATTCTGTTTTTGTGCAAATCCCTAAAAAGTAATGTTCTGGTTGCTGAGTAGAGTGTCTAAAATTCACAGTGGTACACTACTACTATATACTATAACCAATAATATATAATTCTCTCCCAAAAACAGTATTAATTTTCCAGTTTTCCCCAGCACAATGAACAAACTCAGACACATTTCAAAACTGCAAGCACTGTGGAATTTGAAGTCTTTTAATAATCTCTGCATCACAAGAAAGAACTTTCAGTTGTACACCAAGCAAAATGTAGTTTTTCTAGGATTAGATCTTCATGCTCATCATGACCTGATCTCACACTTCCATCAAGTTTCAAAGGTTGCTATCAAGCCTTCAAATTGAGCTGCCTAAGTCCATTCCACTAAAAGCATTTTTTCCACAAATAATGAATTTTTCCTTACTCATCTAAGTTAAGTGCTAAAATAAATTTCTCTCCTTAAGTAGTTGTGCTATTACACTGAAAAAATACCCAATCAACTGAAAAATAGGTGGATCTCAGCATCTCAATAACTTTCCTTGTAGAAGTCCTGCAAGCAAAAACCAACACAGTTAGAGTGGCCATGTTATTACTAAAAATCTAGTTTTCAAATATTTTAGGACAGTGCTGAAGAATTTTCAGCCAGTGAAGGAAGTGTGACTTTAGCCCCCAGAAAACAGCCTGTAGTTTGCTGCAAGTAAGGCACAGCTGGGGCCAGAACAGGCAGAGGTTTCTTTCCAGAAAGAGCACATGGTTTAGTGATGCATACAGCAATTTGAGTCTGGAGACGACTCTTTGCCCTCCCCAAACAAGACAAAAAAGAGTTTTCCTCTTAAATGCAAAAAAGTTGGATATTTCTCAGGCAAGACTGTGTTTGGAACACTATGTTTCATGACTGCATACAGTCATGAATATATTTACATGAATATATTTACATAATTTTACTCACAGTAAATTTACAATAGGTTAGGAACTCTGTTATGAATTTTGTGGCTTATCTCTAACTTAAAGTATTAATTGCTTTTCTTCCTTCTGGTTGCATATTGTTATGAGATTTAAATTAATCCATGTATTTTTTGTCCACTTAGATGGAATGGACTTAATTAATTTTGTAGATCAGATAGAACAACTGAGTTACATAAGGGGAGAAGCCTATATAACATCAATCTCAATAAAAGAAACAAACATGAATGAGAAATATCTCATCACTGCTGATAAATCCTCCTCTCTGCTTCTAATCTTCAATAAAAACCTGAACAGTATAAAAACTGCTTTAGGGTTTCACAAGGCTCATATAGAGCATCACATGGCACCACGGTACAACTGATTCATCTTGACCTCTCCTTTCACAGCCACACATGAAGATACATTCCAAAAAACCTTCAGTACATACCCATATTTATACTGCATGCTTTCAGAAGCATGCAGCAGATGCTAAAATGAGATTAAAACTGGTATTTCAATTACATTACAAGATTATACGTGGTCACATTCTTGAATTTTTCAGCTTTTGTCTTGCATTAACAGATTTATAAGACTGATAAATTATGTTTTCAATCAAACACCATTTTGTGTACATTAAATCTGAAACATGATCGCTGTACCTTTTTGTAAGAGAGGAACAAGAAAAGAGCAAGAGAAGAGCAAGTTGTACAGTATCAGTATGAGTACAAAGTAACTAATGAATCTGCTAATCCATACCTTTCACAAGCAACTAGATATGTATGTCTCCTGATAACAGAAATTTTATTTGTTTCTCCTTTTGGGTTCAGTCTCAAGGTGAGATGGCAGGCATCAGTTCTGTTGCCTGGGGTATCTCAGGTCCTTGTCTTTGCCTCAGGGGTGCAGCTCCCCCACACAATATGCCCTGCACCTCTGCTCCAGTTAAAAACAAAGACCAGAAATAGCAAATCATTCATACAGAACTAAATAAACTCTGAGTGCAGACATTTACCATCACCCTCAGCGAAAGCCCAAAACATTCAGCATGACCCTGTGCTTCTTCCTCCACCTCTTGGAGCTCCTGAGGCCTTTGGTTGACACAAACGCTGCCTGCAGGCATTGAGCAGATTTTCAACAGATCCAGAAGTGTCATCCCTCCTCCTGCAGCAGTCCTGAAGGAATATTATGAGCTCCCCCTTGCTCAAGAAAAGAGTGACATGAAAAGCACCCATAGGGAAGCAGGGGCAGGAGGGGCTACAAGTGTCGAATTACTCACTCCACAGAACAGAAAGTACATGAACATCAGGGAAGCAAAAGCGGAATACAATAACCCGCTGTCAAAATGTCAGAGGAGTAAGTGGGGCTCAGATGATTTTGTATCAGTTTATGTAGGCAACTTGGCAACCTAGAAATACCCAGAAAGCACAAAGGGAATAGGAGTGCTCTCAGTGCTGCAAATTGGCACATAGTCTCAAGACAACTTTTACACAGAGAGAAGCTCTCTAAGATAATTGCAGGTACCACATTGCCTGCTTGCTTCTTGCTCTGTGTTGGAGACAGAAAAGAGTTTCAGAGCAGTGGAAGTGCTCATAGGAACCATCACAAATAACTTCTTCAAAGTCCTACTCCTGCACTTAGAGCCAAAGAGAACTGAGCTTTTATCCACCGAAGCATGTTTTCTACAGTGATTGGCTCAGGGGCACTCCATTTTTTCAAAATGTATCTGCATACCTTAGGAAAGATAGCACATACACTCATTCCCTGACACCAGGGCCATAGCTAGGCTGCTATCATCCAATGATCTCCATTTATAGGCTTTTCATGGATTCAGGAAAGCATATAAATTAAACATTTTAAACGTACAACAGGGTCTGTTTCAGTTTTGCCTATGCATTTTTAGCTTGCAATCACACCAGTGACCTAGGAAACACCATGTGAGAAAATCAGAGAAGAAACAAAATGCAGCTGGATTAGAGATCAAAAAAAGGGCTTACAATCTTTAATCTAAGGAACTTCTTGAAAGCATATGTGCTCTCTTGTCTTTGGAAGTTCAAGGTAGAAGCCCTACTAGAAAAAAAGTCACTAAAAAATTTAAACAATAGCAAAAGAAGAAATAACCTGGATGTTTTCAGGTCAGATTTAAATTCAGTATTTTGTTCCTAGTAACATGTATGCATGTATTTAAGTTCGCTCAGAGAACACTGATTTTGGAAGTATTTGTAGAACCAGGTCCTTACCATGTCCCACTTTGAAATCACTTCCAAGCACTTTCTGCCATGTAAGAGGCAATTATTATAACCCAGAATTGCTCTAGTTTGAAAACAAAATACAAGATGAAATCCACAAAATTAAGAAGTATTTTGTGCAATAGCATGAATAGCTTTTCCACCATTACTGCAAATGCTCTACCATGAAAACAGAGCAAGGGGAACACACATCAGTCCCTCTGCCAAAGCTGTGCCTAAGAGAGAGGGCTGCCTTGAGAAGGGAAACATGAGAGATTCCTCTGCATCTCCTGCCAGGAGATGCTTCTTGAAGACTTTAACAACATCTACATAATGAGAAAGAAGGAATAGGCCTGTTTTCCAGTTCTTTAAACCCCCAAATCACTGATCCTCCACAGCATTACTTTAACATCACTCACCATGGCTGACTGGTCTCACGTGAAGTTGCCCCTGTGAGACCTGTTTAATTTTTTATCCCCCTCAGCAGCAGAGCATTAATGGGTGGCAGGTTTTGGGGAGCAGAATCCTGTTTGCACACATTAAGGATGACATGGGGTAGGATGCTGTAGTTCTCCCAGCACAATGCAATTCATAAATTCCACCCACTAAGCATTGCATTATGGAGCAGCTCCATTAGAGAGACAGCCTGGTTGTTATGTAGTCGAGCCTTGGAAGCTCATAGAGCTAAAAAATATATAAATTTTATTAGAAAAATAGATTATATGTAGGACCATGACACCACTTTATAAGCTATGCTATTTAGACCTGAAGTGATAAAATATATCAATGTCATGTATTGCATTTCCACTGTGTAGGAATTTTTTTGTCTCTCTCCCTCTTATATCCTTACTCTCTAATCTGTACAAATCCTACTGAATTCTACCAATGTCATTTGGATTGCTTGATCTTAAATTCATTTTATGACAAAAGCAAATTCATATTCTGCTTTTTATCCCATCTTATGAGTCACTTGTAAGAAATGATTGGGGCCCTAAAACTAACTCTTGCAGTTCAGCCATTAGTATTTTCTCTTATGTAAGGACATTTCATTAATTTTTGCCAAGGACCTTTTCTTTGTTTCCTTTATTTCACTTTAATCATAAAATGGCTTCCCTACATCTTCCTTTTAAGTACCACTAAGGATTCATTGGGAAAACACAAATATTTTCATCTGCAAACTCTGAAATACAATGGAAAGTAAAAATAGCTTTTTCATGTGGGAATACTGACAGTATCACATTCTACAACTTTTCCATCCCAAATAATTTGAAGTACATCAAAAATATTACATTGCAATGTACTATTGCAACTAAATATTGTTGCAAAGCTAACACCTAATGCAAAATTACTTACCAAGGTTAAAAAGAAATTCAGCCATCTTTAAAAACTATCTTAATTTAGGCAGAATTTATTTGGAACAGCATGAATTTCATACAGTTTTATCATTGCACCTCCCCTCTGCAGTCTTGAAGCCCTATTATCAGCTCCCTCTTTTTGCACTTAACAGCAAACGAACATTTCAAACTTTAGTGTTTTAGATGATGACACAGAGCTCTCACTTAAATTTTTTACTGACACTTGGTGAACCTTTCTTTGCTGGCCACAAAAATCCCTCAAACTTAGGCATTTTCATGTGTTGGACGAATGGCAATGAAAGCAGTATTTGAACAATCCTGAAGACAGTAGGAAGCTGGAAAACTGGACCAGTTCCCAGGCTGGGCTCTACGACAGAGGGAAAGTTATCAGAGATGGAAAGAGTATGCATTGACAGGACAAAGGAGAATTGATTCAAACTGAGATTAGGTTTAGACTGGATATTACGGAGAAATTCTTCACTTTAAGGATGGTGAGGCACTGGCACAGGTTTCCCAGAGAAGCTGTGGCTGGCCCATCCCTGGAAGTGTTCAAGGCCAGGTTGGATGGAGCTCTGAGCAACCGGGGGTAGTGGAAGGTGTCCCTGCCCATGGCAGGGGTTGGAACAAGATGAACTTTGAGGTCCCTCCAACCTAAACCATTCTATGATTCCATAAAATGTTAGAATATTTGTAACTATCTACGGTAACTGGATGACATGAGACTGATTGGTTATTCTACAGTTACAAGTACCACAACAAGGAAATCCCCAAACTCTTTTCCCTGGACACTGAGGAATGTTCGCCCAATCATATTTTGCTGACTTCATGGTTTCATCCCATATGGCCAAAATAATGGAAAAAAAAGGCACTCTCAGGGAAGCTTCCATACAGGCTTGTTCCTTTCAATACCCCAGGATTTTCAGGTTAGTTTTCTTCTGCCCCAGACAAGGCTAAATGTATTACCAGTAATCTACATCAATACCACCAACTCCTGTGCAGATGCTCTCTCTTCACCAGTGTCAATGCCATACTACTGGTAGGGTCCTGTGCCAGCTGTGTCCCTGTGGAACAGGAATATGTACCTCCCTGGCATGTGTGCACACACATTGTCCATGCTACACCTTTAATGTTACATTAAACTGAGACAGCTGATGACAATTTAGTGAGAATTGCTTTAATGAAGTTAGTACAGAAGTAAACACATGCTTCTAGGCACAACAGAGACACCTAAATTAAATGGAAATGGATGAGATTAGTATGTTTACAGAAAAAAAATGGTGAAATGCACATTGAACATTTTTATATCCTATTTGGTGCAATCAAAGAGGATCTCAGCCCCCAGACACAACACACAAACAGTTTAAAGACCATTCTGTTAATAGTTGTGCTTATCTGGCATTTCTTTTCTTTCTTATCTCTCAAAGAGAAATATTTTCCAGAAACAAGAAGCCGATGGGTTGCTGTTTGTAGAGAGCACTATTCTGTGCTGAATGGACACTGACCTGCCAGACCCTTGGGAATGCTCTAACTGAAACAGAGAGGCTCAAACGGGCAGCACAGCAAGGCAAATCCCCTTCTGAGAACAGCTGGGATATTACCCAAAGAGAGCACCCTCAGAGCCCTGGAGGAGAGTGTTTCCAATACAGGTGTGCTTCCCCTTACAGCTCCATGGAAATCAAGTGTTATACTGAGCATGACTAAGCTATCTTGGTGGGATGCCTTTTCAGCTTCTTTTAATGCACACAAAGAGAAATTTTGTAAGGCAATGCTAATAATAAGATGAAATTATCATGTCTGAGTGAACATCAGCATGTAGTTACAAAGGTGCACCTATTTTGACCTCAGCTGTCATGTTGCACATGGTACTCTTTATGACAAATTGTCTTCAATTTTTTTTTTCTCCTTCTGTTTCTTTTCCTTCCTGCTGTGGAGTGGTTTTTATTCATTACTGGTGGCAGGCTTGTCCTCATTTTATTTTTTTCCTCCTGCTGAGGTGCAGTAAAATAAATTAGTTTAATACATTTTATAAAGATAGTTGGTTTATTTTTCCCTTTGGTATATCTGATGATTCAACTAGTTTAATAAATTGGTATTAAGATAGTTTGGTTTAAATGTTTCGTGATTTTCTACCTGCTGTGGAACATGCCAAGTATTTTAGTCAAACATTTTTAGAAGTGCTGGAATCAATTTCTTTTCCCCTTATATTGCTGCCCTGAAGATACACATTTGGCACACTAAGGATTTATTTCTTGAAAATATGAAGCAGCAAGTGTAGCCTGGTTGGTTTGACTGCTTTGATTGCTTTGATTCAAACTGTTCAGAGCTTAGAAATAAATTTCAGCTGGGAAATACAGTCATTCTCTCAGAAACAGAGCTTTTCATTTCAGAATAGCTATATCTAGGTCTAGTTATGATTTTTGTAAGCATTTTGCTGTTTTTACCTGTTTTTTTGCTGGAGTGTTATGTACATGGAGAGCACTAAAAGCCTAACACAAAGAACTATACAGAAATCCAAGTCCTGTTTCAATGGGGATTTGCATGCTTAGAGTAGAAAAGTGAGGAATTCAGGTCTGAAAGCTTTCCAGGTGTTCAAGCAAAACCTCTTAATCAAGGAGGTTAGTCAAATTCTCAGTCAAATTCTCAGTCACCACTCAGAAATACCCAGCACAAGCAATGTGTTCAGTAACAGGGCAAATAACAAAACAGGTAGAAGAAGTCAGATACCAATCTGGGATAAAAAGTGGCAGCTTCTTGCCTCTAATGTGGCTAGGAACAACTAACTTCCATGGGTATTTGTCCTGCAGAGAGAAGCAAGGGTAGCACAAGTATCCCACACAGAAATTAATGACGTTTGTAAGGTAACATAGGAAAAGTATTTTTAAAATACGATTAGAAGAGCAGAGAAAGAGAAAAAGCTATGGTGTTGGATATTTTTAGTTTGAGTCTTAAGATTTGTCTACATTCAGAATAAAACACACAAAGGCAGCACAGAGCTGTGTGCTTCCTTTTGACTAAACAGGAGCATGCTCTGTGTCACTTAATGGACTCATGGTGGAAATAAAGCCATTCATGTGGAAACACAGGTAGTATGGGAGCTGAGGTATGGAATATTTATGCCCAGGCTGATGTACAGACAAGACACCCTAGTGATAAGCTAAGGGATGTTGGCAGTCTGCATCCATGCTCCACCACCATTTAAAAATTAAAATCTGTGACAAAGAAATCAAGGAAGAGCTGTAACCAAGCAGAAAAAAAGGATATCGAGGAGGAAAAAAAAAACCAACAAAAAACAAACCCACCCAAAAACAACCACCAAACCCATCCATTTCAGTTCTGTCACTTTTTTCCAATATTGTAGGATAATGTAAAATATCAGATGAGACTATGAAGCAAAAGCCTAAGAGACAAACCCTAGAATGGAAACTTTCCTGAGAAAAAAATAGGAAAAAGTTTAATCATGAGTCTTAGCATAAAAATTCAAGTTGTCCTTTGTTTGGATCCTATTCCAACAATCACGCCTAAGACACTTGAATACATTTACAGCTGGGTGATAGCTACTTAGAGATACAAACCATAAATTAATTGGGATGCAGTCTGAGGTACAAGGTCTAGCAACAATTAACTGCATGACCAGTTTTCAGTTTTCCTGTTTCTGTCAATACCACTTTTTTTTGGTAAATAATGATGCAATTATACAAAACATGCAAAATCATGATGAAATACTCAAGACCAGATAGTGATAAATATTATTAACATACAGGCATGCAAACATTCCAAGTGTAGCCTAAACTCTCTTTATTTAATGATTTTATGACAGCCATGTTTATTTACAAGAAATAAATAATGCCAGACGTTTGTGTGCAAACATACAGATGTCATATTCTTAAGCACTTGTTTTAAATTCCGTAGGAAAAAGATATCCCATTCCAAATAATTTAGCAGAGAATAATGACTAAGCAGTTACTTTAGTTTCTTTCAGAGAAGTAGAAGGTATTTCTTTCCTGAACATGATTTCTCTTTCCTGCTAACAATCTCCTGAGACATTTCTCTGCTGCCAGTACCAAAAAGTCATAAAGTTGAAAAGTACATTCCAGATTTTTCTATGCCATCTGTCACACAGCCCCTGTTCTTGGCCTTCCCTCAGTGTCATGACAAATGCGTAGCACTGGTATTTTATAAGAAACTGAACACCCACGCTGTGCTGTCAATATTTTTAGTCTCTTTGACTTTGCAGGGGTGAGCATTTGGCCCATCACTGCTGTCATCTTCACTGGGGACATCCCTGAGCAGTCCCCCAGTGGGATCCTCCTGGGATGGGCAGGCCCCGTCTCGCAGTAGGAGTTGGTTCAGTCTCTTGTAGGATGGTCTGGCATGGCTGCTGTGCCTTCAAAACTTTGTGGTATTTGTGTACAGGGAAGAGATTTGGAAACTGTTAACATAAGCAGGGGAGGATAAGTGCCATTATGCCCATTTAATAATGGATAAATATAATTTGTTATCATTAAGTTTAACTCTGTCTGACAAAAACATGTCAACAAAGCAGATGAGAATTTTTAGCAGCAACATGTGCCATCTTCAGCTCCAACTGCATCTCTAATATTTCAACTCTTCACTTCCTTCCCTTTTCATTCTCCCCTCGCCACTGTTGTGCATTAAGGGAAAGGAAATTTCTTTCTGTCTTCTAGAGGTGACCAAAAGAAGCCTCTGAGGCATGTAATTAATATAATCTATTAATGGCACAAAAAGTGCACTGAAGATGAGGCCTGGCTTCCCCCAAAGCAGTCAGATTGCCAGTCGTTCCTAAGAGCAAAGGAAGGGTAAAAATCCCATGCAACAAATTCAATCCAGCTTCACCAGGTACTCACCACTTCCACAGATGAAACAAATAGACCTCAGTCAGAAATATAGCATTTATGATAATACTCGCATTGGAAGAATAGCTATCATAATGTCCAGATGGTTGGGGAAAAAATGTACATAAAAATATCAGTGTATAATAGCAATTATTTTCTCCTAACATTACTTTTCAAAGCATTCTAATTTTCATCTATTTTTTCCATAAGTTATCCTATTTCTCTGAATTAGAATTAGTTTATCCCTGGGCTTTAGCTATGGCTTGATGGCTGGACTCAAGTTTTGTTTTAAAATGTATAAGCAGCATAAACAATTTTTTAATTAAAGGTCATCTGGGAAACTGACGTCTAGGGTACACTCTTCTGAAGATCAGATAGCTCTGTTTTCCTTTTGTGAATTCAGCAAAAAGGCTTGATTATGTTTTTCTAATCTGTTCTTTTCTCTAAAGACAGTCAAGCTCTTTTTAGATTAGTGTTTCAACATGGAACAAAATTACCTTAGTGAACAACAGAAAACATGCAAATTAGTTTGTATTAGGAAAGCTTTTGACACCAAAGTAATTATTTTTTTTTTTAATGTGCCAGTGCAAAGCCAGATCTAAACTAGTCTTATTTACCCCAGATTTTAAAAATAAGGTGCTTTAAGTGGCACATATGACAGTTTGCTCTGTAATTCGCTGGTCACTCTTCACTCTCTATTCTCTCATTCCAGCTAGTATCACAGAGGAAGGAAAAAAAATGATATTAATAATATTTTTAGATATTTCAGAACACAATTTAGCTCACTTTTTATCTTTAGTAGTGGTTGAACTAGAAAAATAAAAAGGAATCTAAACCTCATCACTTACCCTTTTTACTTAAGACTCCAAGGTCACAATTAGCTTATGACAATCAGGGAAACTGATACAAACATAGTTATGAAATTAGGTCCAGTTTCAAATATAAGTCATATTGTGGTGTCAGATTGTGCAAATATTTATAACACAACATTTTTTTAATGCAAGAAAACAACTAACTTTATCATCTGCCTTCTCAACTCACTGGAAATAATTACATAAAATACATCAATGTCTCTAGGAGAACACAGGAAATTCTTTCTAGTGCACAATTCAGGAGTATTATGGGCACAGATTAGTGACCATTTACTTAAGTGCCATTTGTAGGGATGCACAAAGTTAGCATATAAACCAGCAATTGTAAGATAGTGGATATGAAGTGGATAGATATACAAATAATGACACATAATGCATAAGGCAAGGTAATTTGTTGGGTTTTATTAGCATCTAGTTTTGTTATTCATTACACCAATGAATATATCTTTTATTTTTTCAGTCTCTTTTCCTGGCAGGATTACTGTTCAGCAAGAAGCAGCTCATCAAGAGTCTCAGAGAATGGCTGTCAGGCAATACAAGATATTTTCAGTCTTCTTATGCAGTAATCACCTTCCCAATTCCTCACCATTTCTGACACAGAAAATATTTACTCAGATAAGGTTTGCTACTGCAGAGGCAGTAAAAGAGCTCACAAAAAGTTACTGGTTTTCTCAGCACAGTAATTCTACAATGCAAATGTTCATCTTTTATTCATTCGTTTTTAAACAACCTCATCCATAACCCCATAATTTCTCTACCTGGGTGTTTCCTATCTACCTGTGCACTTTCATTTTCCCTTGGATTATGACCGAAGTAAGGCCCATGACTGTGACAGGGTTGCACAGGTTATAAATCAGAGGCTGGTGTAATTTGTGGATTTGCTTCCTTCCAGTGCAGCTAAGGCTGCTTAACCCAGGCAGGCACATCCCTACATTTCCCTTCCTTAAGTCTCTCTCTGCCCCAGGCAGAAACAAACCAAAGATGAATTCCCTGTTTAACATACAGAGATAGGGAAATTTGCTGCTAATTACAGTGGTTAGAATTCCTAATGGGTAGGAGGGGGGGGTCTCCGGAGACCACTCCATTCCACAGGCAATTCCCTTAGGTTGTTAAGTTTTCCTGCTCTTTTTCAGAAAATTTCTTAACAAAATTACTAGCAGCCTTTATCAAGCTGATATTGTAATTACTTTTGGGAAACAAATGGTATCTGAGGAAAAAGAAAACCACACTTCCATGCTTAATTTAGTAATGGGAAATTTAGAGAGAGAGAGCTCTTAATAAATTCTCATCTCTTTCACAAATGGGATGAAATAGGCTACTAAAAGCTTCATTTGGGAGGTTAATATTAACAAGCAGAACTGTGACCTTAAAAAAAGTAGAAAAAAAGCCTTTAGTTCACAAGTCCTGAAAGAGTTGACCATTCACAGGAATCTGGGGAAGAGGAGTGTATATCCTCAGCTGTCCACTTCCGACATTTCACTGCATCACCATCCTTTCCCTCTCTTTGTAGAAGACTTCTCTTTTCTTGTAGATGCTCCCATTCTGCCTGAAAAGCTCTTACAGATGATGAATAAAAAACCCCAGCCTGAACTCCTGCCCTAACCTTGCCCTCTCTTCTTATGTTAACGGTAGCAAGTGTGAGAAATTAATTCTTTGTTTTCTTACAAGCCTGGACAACACGTAATGAGGAAAACTATAGAAGAATGAAGCCTACGAGCAAGAAAGGCAGGATCCCACTACAAAGCATAATGGAAGATTTCTATCTATCCACACATCCTTGGAGTGTAAACCCTACAGATCTTCCCTTTCCTTCCTTCACCTTTGAAAAATTACATATGCTTTGACTGACAAAATCTGTAATCATTTCCATAACCTCCACCCCTCAATACTTAATGTGGATGCTATCAGAGGCTTGTATCCTTAGAATCTTGTTATTATTCCAGTTTGAACTTCAAACTCCTGAGTAGCTGGTGCACGTCATGGTCATAGATTAAGTACATGATAATGCAGACTTCTTACAAGGAGATGTTGCACTTTGTGAGCTTATTGAATGACAATTTTTTGTTGAGAGTGGGTCTGAGCAGAGCACTGTCTCCTCCCACTGACATTAGTACTCCGTTTCTCATCTCTTTAACATGAACGCAGTCCATCACTGAGGGTTTTTACAAAAGCTATTCACAAGTTAATTCTGGATGCTCAAACACAGTAATTTTGTGAAGCTGCGTTCTATGAGGCTACAGTCACATCACCCATGCAAACTCAACCACCCTAAAGTCAGCTGAAGCTGCAAGCCCTCATTTGCGAAAGATGGTGCTAAGGAAGTGCCAAATGCCAGTTCCTAACCCTTCCTGGCACATATTTAAAATTCTGACCTCATCAGAGCTGTGCTGATTCACAGCAGCTGGGGCACTGGCACTTGCTGGTTTTTACAGATACACAGGGAGATCTCTGGTAACAACGACTGCATCTCACTGGTTGTGATGAAATTGAAGTGGGACCATATATGAGCTCTGGGACAGTATTGACCTTACATCTGCAAGTTCACAATGCTATAAAAATGTTTTAAAATGTGCCGGAATGACACTTAATGTGCCAGTATGACTAAATTTTCCAAAGATCCTTAATGGACCTGAGGTACAATTAAACAATTAAAAAGAACTTTTAACAACAGAAATTACCAGTAATAAACTGTCCCATTGTAGGGATTTGATGTATTCAGAGCAAAATGTTCCTTTTTGTTATAAACCAACTGTTAACCTTTAAAACTATTGCTTTTGTTAACACAGGAGGATATGAGTCTTAATTTAGTAGGTTGTTGCATAAGTATAACCAAAAAATAGTCAAAGCATTTGCATAGAAAGTCTGGGGGAAAAATACTGCACATAGATATCTATACTGAAAAAAAAGCAATTGTTCTTAGACACAGAATGTATGTAGGGCAGCAAAGTGGAACATAGCAAATTGAACTGCAGGAGAGAGAGTGATTTTAAGATCTATTGTCAACATATACTGTAACTCTAAATAGTGACAGGTGAATTTCTGGAAGCTTGGTTGGAATATGCAGTAAATCGAAAAGTCAGAGATTGTAATGCATTTCCCAAAGTCTTTTGTCTGCTCAAGGCGCTGAAATTCTTAAAAAAATTCCTCTTGTGCTTAATCTGGAGACTGTGAGATGATCCATTAATAGTCTTCTAACAACTAATTTTTTATAAAATACATATTCTCTGTATGCAGCTGGAAGTATAGAAACATTCAAAATAGGGAAAATTGATTTTTTTAATTAAAAATGTTGTGCTCATGTTTTTATTCATTAAACATTTCAATGATGAAACTGTTAATGCCTTTGACTACTAGATTATATCTTTGAATCTCTTCAAATTCTGTCTTTAGAAATTTTCTGAAATGTCTTTGGTATAAATGAAATTAGCATCCTAAGTGTCTATTCTTGCTTCGAGAGATGAGATTATGTTTTTAAAATAATTTGTGATTTTTAATCAAAAATACTTTGGGTGTGATATATCATTTTAGTAATCAGGGTTTTATACTACCAGGTCATCATTGCCATTGGAAATTATTAGAATAACATCATCATGGCAAACTGTTATGAAAGTATTTTCCATTAAAAAAAAAATCATGATTATCCTTAGAAGTGCTGAAAAATCTGGTCTTACTTTGTATGTTTTTATAATATTGTCAGAAAGAAGATCTTTGAAATGAAGGAACTGAACAGAATGCCTTTGTGCATTGTTTAGTTCTAGTGTAGCGGTATCAGTGCAGTAATACCTATCACCACATAAGGAATCCAGTGCCTAAGAGTCCTGCTTATTGAGGATTTATCAAACTTGTGAGGAGAAATAAGGATGTGGGGCTGGTTTACACGAGTGGAATGCTGTAGCATTCATGTAGCATCCAAAATGGCTTGCATGTCATTTTTTGGATGTTTCCAGCTACTTCAAATACTACACCATTGTTTACCAATGGAGAAAAGCTTGGATCCATGCCCTTATCACTTGCCTGCAGAGGAACTGGATTCTGTGTGGATAGGTGCCATTCCTCTGTTTTGCAGACAGAGTAGAAATTGTTTCAGATTCCAGCCAGGAACAACTGTTTTGCTTTGAGGAATCCGCAACTTCCTCATGTCTGAGGAAGACCACTGTATATTTTATTTATTTATACTTAAACCCTAATAGTAATATCAATCTGAGTGAAGAACTGAGTATTAAGTCTCCTGACACAGGTGGTGAGTGAATGGAAAGCACCAGAGGCATGAAAAAAACCCCTCAATTTGTCTCTTTTTAGTCTAGTTACCTCCTGAATAGCCAAATATTGTATGGGTTACCCAAATGGGAGCAGAACTGTTCAGCTGACACAAAGCTTTTGCAGTGAGATGAGTTTATAATCCACTATTTCCAACTGAAATACTCTCTTCTATTCAGTTGTGTTCTATTTGCTGAGCGTGGTTCTGAGTACTGAGCTGCTGAAGTTTCTGCCCTTCCAGTGATCACAAAACCATATCCTCGTCCCTCCCAGGTGACTATTCTTTGAAAATTAAAGAGCAGAATATTTCCCGTGAACAGAGGGCAGTAAAACCATAGAATTGCAGCTACCATGACAAACAAATCCATTTTCATGAACTAGTGTTCTTGTTAGCTTGGGCTCCAAGACCTGCTGTCATGATTACCTATCACCCATCATGAGAGGATAATATCAATCTCTAATTAGTTTTGACACTCTCTGAAGGATGAAAGGTGCTATCTAAATCACAAATTTATTCCACCTTAAAAGCAGAAGTGAGAGTTCTGTAAGTCAGTGTTCAAGCAAACCAAGTATGAGCTATTCTTTGTTATCCTCAGTATGTTCAAAAATCCTCTTTACTTTTTCCTTTTACTTATTAATTTTCTGTATAGCATCACCCTGTATAGAATACCATCAGCATGCTTAAAACCACATCACATAACAAAGACATAAAATTATCTGTAAAGTAAAGCTGGCATTCAAAGTAGTTTCCCAATTAACTGCTTCCATTTTATTGGAAATAAGAAAATTGCAGACATAAAATCCAAACGTTACTCATAGCAATAATCACAAGAGGGGAATGTGAATGAAAGGTTAATAAGCTGCAGTTGAATTTGCTTTAGAGTGTGTTCTAGGTGTAATTTAGGAGACCAAATTTGGGAGCTTTCATTGTCTGTGCAGTCACCAGTAAGAGAAAAGTGCCTCCAAGTGACATCACACAGCACCCTGTAGACTATAAAGCATCCCCCTCTAGATGACAAAGCTATCCCATTTCACCAGTGATAGTGCTAAAGACTCTATTAATCACAGTCTTTTGTCCACATTTGTGAGACTTAAGTGTTATTAAATAATACATTAAAATTAATATTTTGACTATGCTACTTTTCTATGTGTTAATTATTGTCCTTATGGAGTCCCTAGAAAACATTTTTATCTTTCTCCTTGCTGTAATACTATATATTAAAATACCTGTTGGCTGAGTTGAGAGAAGGGACACCAGAGGCACCTACTGAGGCAAATAAGGTGATTCTCCTTGATTTTGATGGCAGAGGGATCATCCATCCCTACATGACTTTGCACATATTCAGCATAAGGATTTATTATAACATGGGATCTAATTATGTTCATGCTAAAATCTTAATCCATCTTATTAAAAAATACTTCTTTTTATAGTAAAATATAATTACTTGGATTTTTTTCATTTTTCAAATAGGTGAACATTTTAGTCACCAGTGGGAGATTTTACCAGTCAGATACAAGTAGCAGTAAACCAAAGACATCTGTTTCATGTGCTCTTAAGGCACTTTATACACTGAGAAATGGAGAAAAGGTGATTGATTTCCAGAATATGAAATGCTATTAAGGAGATTCTGATCTTCATCATGTGACTTATTTTGCATGACATTAAAACAAATAATCCAATCATACTGCAGCTGTAACAGCAGTCATGTGATGTCCATCATAGTAGATGTGAGGTTCCTATTCCCATAGCAACATCTGTAGCACTCACGCTAATCACTTTAAATTAACCTTGATATGAAAAAAACGCCCTAGGGATAATGCTGTTGTGTGGTAGTTCATACGAGTAGCACGATTTTCTAATAAAACTTCAGAGCAAAAATAAGGGTGATAATGAGACGTCCTGTTAGGACTTTTTTTTTTTAATATGCTTTAGTTAAACCAATACATTAGTAACAGCATCATGAAAATTATGAGTATCATAGATAACGAGCCGTTTTATTGATTACTGCCCTTTCATAACCCACTGTGGTTAATTTAGAGTGTGCACACAAACCAAACAACTTAAAAGGCACAAACCTCACACGGTATCTGAAAACATAACTTTATATTTTAATACTTCACCTCTTCTTAAATGAATAAAATAAGACTGAACATGTTGTCTTGGGTTATGGAACCAAAAATGTGTATCCTATTTTCATTTGCTGAAAGTAGCTGGGGAAATGTGTTTTTTTGTTTTTTCTTTTCTTTATCTGTTACTCTGGGGGGAGGGGGGCAGATGCCTTTCTGATAATGGTTCAGCTGTTAAAACCGGGTGGGGTACTGTTTCTTATCTCTGTCACCACCCATCCTCCCTCCAGGGGATATTTTCTGATAATGGGCCATTAAGGCTCACCAAGACAGGACACATTTACAGTATCCCATTGTGAGATGCTCCACCCAGTGATGGGGGGGTCCAGGGTCCCTACCTAGATAAACACTGAGACTTAGAATACCAGGCATTCCAGAGGAAGATTGGAATCATCTCACCATCACTGGACCCTTCTTCAACGGGATCATGTCTACTCCAACAGAACCACATCTGTTTTCTCCAGGAGGACTTCCAAAAACCGTGACCAACAGGGTGTCAGGTCGTGTCCCTGACTCTGTCAGGGTTTTCTGGGCTTTTTGTTTGTTTGTTTGCTTGTCTTTTTGTACCATTACATTTGTGTATTTTTAATATTCCTAGTAAAAGAACTGTTATTCCTATTCCCAAATCTTTGCCTGAAACCCTTTAATTGCAAAATTATAATAATTCAGAGGGAGGGGGGTTTGCATTCTCCATTCCAAGGAAACTCCAGCTTTCCCTAGCAGATACCTGCTTTCTAAATCAAGAAACATGTCTACTAGTCTCTTTTTGGTAAGATCCACACATTGCTTGTACTAAGATACAAGCCTGTGGGACTTCAGTACAACCCAAGGAGTCTTCAGATTTTGAGCTGAGCTTCTCTGGTGGGAAGGTGTCAGCTTAGAAAAGCAGAGCATGAACAGACAGTTTCACACGGCGTTTGTTACTCCTTCAGCTGAAGACTTTTGAACTTGACAGAAAATTTTATAATGAGAAATCTTTGCACACATGAACATATCCTTACATAAGAAGTATTTGAAGAGCCTGCTGGAAGATGCAGACTTGCATATATTGCAAAGGTACCCATGGCAGAAATACATTTGGGCTCCTGGAGACAAATGACAAGTGAAAGTGTTCAAACCAGAGCTGTTTTGAATGCTCAAATCCAAGGTACACAGGCAGGCTGAAGACAATAAGGCCCTTCAGCATGCTGGCCACCCTCTGCTGGGGGTGCTGGTGCAGAGAGGATCCTGTGAGGCACCTTAGCCAGCCCTAGAGATCCTGGAGAAGGAGCCCACATGGAGGCAGCCCCGGCACAAAACATGGCTCCTTCCCCAACCCCAGCACAGCTTCTGGGCCCCCTTCCCTGCTTTTAGTTTTCTTTCTTGCCTTATAGTTAAATGTTAGTGTTGATTTTATATGCATTTATTGTTACTACTTCAAGGTTACAGGCCTGTATTTCACAGTAGCTTTAAATTATGATGCTGTGGTATCCTACTGCCTTCTTTTATGGTGACTAGTTTTAATTAGATAAGGAAAGCAGCAGCATTATTAGTCTACCAGAATAATGGTTATACTGCTTTCCATGAGAAAATATAGATACTTACCAACACCAGCTAGCTGTTGGGTTAACAAAGGAATGCAGAATAAGGTGGGTGCCTAAAACAATTACAGCAATCCAATGTTAAAATTTTTCTTTTCAGTTCTTCTTCCATATCGTTAGCCTTGGAGCAAGCAAGGCTATTTAATGGCTTCTCTTTTCTACCCCAATAATTCCGTCCTGTGGAATTAAAATTGATTTTCTTTTAGCTCATGAAGATCCAGTGTTGGCTGTCTTTTCCCTGATGCAAAGCCAAGGGAACGCTGTAGAGCCTGTCCATAAACTTTAGTGGACATTGAGTTAATGTGTAAATATGCACCAGTGACAATGACAGAAAATGGGGACAGCAGTATTTTGACTCTCAGCAGGGAATCTCAGTCCAAGAAAGCAGTGCCAAAGGCTTTTCATAGTCAGGCTATTGAGAAAGCAAGAGACACAGTGTGAGCTGGAGTTTCTTGTTGTTAACGAACCATCTCTATAGCTTAAAACACAAACTTCAGTGGCGAAATTACACCATCAGCAGCAGTGCCCTGGAGCTGCTGCCTGAGTAAACCTGAAGTGCCAGCCAAAGCCCCCATTGTGCTTTCCTCCTGCTGTGCCAAATGACTGCTGATACAGCTGAACCCTCGCTGCCCAGCCGCAGCGACACACTTCAGACTCAACATTTTCTCTGCTCCCAATCTTCCCGGGTCATGCAGGGCGTCTCAAGGAACTGAGTTCCCCACCATTAAAGGAGCAACACCAGAGTGTAAGGGGATTTTCGTTCATACTTATCTCAGGTAGGAATCTTTTGTGTATCAAGGTGGCTCTATGGTAAGACTTTGAACCATCATAAAGAAATTAGAAAGCCTCCCACATTTTCCTCACTACTTGAAACACTTTGACAGGGTTGACATACAGTTCTGGTAACTGCTGATGTCAGATGTGGCTTTTTCAATTAAAATGACAAGACCATTTTTTATTTCCTAAAAAGTTCCAACATTTCTGGACTGAAATTTTGATAAGGTTTTGCTGTTTTCATGTACACAAAAGAAATCACAGGTTTTAACTTAGATTCCATTCCTACGTCATGAAAAATTAAAAGAAAATGTTTGCCTTCATCTGGCTTATCTTCTGTTCTCTAGAGGAAAAAAAAAAAAAAAAAGTCCAAACACTTTTTTATATCTACTAGAATAATTACTAATCTTAAAAGAAAATTTTCCAAAGTTGAATTTTTGAGCCTTAATACATACAAATAAAAGATTATATAGTTGATATATAAAACCAAGCTCTGAGGTTTAACTTGTAAGCTCCTCAGAGCCAAGAACTGATCACATTTATCTGTAAAGCACCAGACATACTTCCCAGTTTTCTATGAACAGTAAAGTAACAGTGGGAACTTTTAGAGGACCTAACAAGGATGATTTTGTTTTGTTCGATTTCCTCCCTATCAGCTTAATACAAATGAAAGCTAGAAAAACTCAGTTGCTTCCAGATAACAAAGTGCAAGTTCTCACAAAAACACACACCCATTTAAATAAAATGTTTTTTTGAAAATCAAGCCGGTTTTCTATTTGTTTGTTTGTTTGTTTGAATAAAATGGTTCCTATGATTTGAAGCCCTTCTTCCTACATGTGAAGATCAATACCATTTGTACAGAAGACTGTGGCAAAAAGAATAACTGTCTTATTTGACAAAATTAGAATTACGTGGATGTTGACATGTTTTGCAAAATGCAAATACACCAAATTCTTGTTGTTAAGGTATACGATCCTTTTGTAACATTTTCAATTCCACGAGCATACAAAGCCGTTACCTTTCCCTCCTTTTCATTACCTCCAACACACTTTCTCTGATAGATGACCTTTTAAAAATATTGATAATGCCACCATGGCTATTGTGACCTGCCAGAGGGACTGTGTAATTTGACAAGAATGAGAGATTTGCCCTGACTGACAAAGTAAATAAATTTTGTAAGGAGAACGTGACTATGTGTTTACTTTGGCTTCAGGCAGACTCTTGCATTTCAAGTGAGTGCTGTATGAAGCAGTACTCAGAACTTTTGGTGGAATTCTTACTGGCAAGTCCTTCCTGAGACTGTGTGTCCTGGAAAACATGTCTGTGTCCCAAACAAATGCTAGTGAATTATTAAACAAAAATAAATTCTGGAAAATACATCTCTAAGTTGTGTATATATTCTGAGTGAGTCTGATACTGGTTTTTACTAGTTTTTCCTGGGTGGTCAGTGAACTGCTGTCACCCCCTAATTTACAAAGCATTAACATTTTCAAAAGGTGGGTTCTAGGACAAAATATATGCCTTGATGGCAGTAGAGTGAAAGAAAAGTACACGTAGGTAAAGAAAGTAGGACAGGAGTAAACGCAGGTGAAAAATAGGACAGGAAATCATAAACATCAATTTTGCCCTGATATAACTGATGATGAAAATTTACCAGTCAGGTTTTCTTTCATGTTTTTGTTCTGATTCTCTTATCACCATGAAAGTAAATTGTTGATCTTGATACAGATAAAATGAGTGGGAAAAAATCTGTCAGGAGTATCCAACAGCAAAAGTAGATGATTTGTCAAGACAGCACAATTTTCAGTAAATACACACAACAGAAGATAAATCTCAGAAGCTTCTATATACAGGTAATCATTTCAAATTAAGTGCATTGTACAAACCATTTCTGAAAATGGGACTAATTCATACTGACAGAGTAGAAATTTCAGACCATTCCAGTAAGATAGATGAAATAAAAAGGAATAGCCTCACTCTAAGTCCATCTTTACAAATAACAGCAAAATAATTTCAACATGCTGCTGCTTCTTGCAGTATTAGCTGTGCACCACCCAAGGCTCAGAGAGATGAGGCTTTTTCAAATAATATGTACTAATAAAACCATTCAATGTTATACTCAGGCACTAGACAATCTGGTTAAGATTTGATTCCTAGATCAAACAAATTGATATTGCATGGCAATTATTTATGGTTTGTTCTGAACCCTACATGGTGCATAATAATCACATATGCTGTTGCTCAGTATCTTGTCACTTGAGTTAAGTCATCAAAAGGGTGGGTCAGAAATAGAACAGCTAGAGCTGAATACACATTTGCCTGTGTCACCTTCACACCATATGTGTAATTTCACTATTATTTATTCCACTTTTCCTAGTTGTTGCTAAAATGTTTTCTGCAGATGTTGGAGCTGGCGTCAGGAGAAGAGCACATCCCAAGATCCTTATGCTCCTCAGGCTCCCCCACCATAACAACAGAGAGCAGATACTAAGTACATGCCAAAATGCTCATTTTATTCCTAATGGGAGCCTCAGCACACGCGTTTCTTCAGCTTCACTTTTCTACAGATGCAGTGATCAAAAGAGAATCTCAGTGTTTAAGACTTATGCAGGAAATAAATCAGGAAGGTAGATGATGATCTCATCATAATCAAAGGGACAAATAACTAGGTCTCCAAAATGCTTGAATTGTTTCCCCTTGATATAGCAGCAGGACTATGTGGGGTGGTTCAGCAAATTGCAGACCATTTGTAGAAGAATAAATTTCAATTTTGAACTGCTATTCACTGAAAAAATATTTATTTTATGTATCAAATCCTTTGTTTTCACACTGGATAACCAAATCTCCAAAATGTTTTCTACATTCTTTTGGTGGGCTGACCTTGATTGAATGTCAGGTACCTGCTGTAGTCAGGTAGAAGGATTATAAATTAAAGGCTTCATAAAATCAGGCCGGCTCTCTTAAATTAAGTAATTTCTTCTAAGTGTAGCTAAGTAATTTGCAAGTTTCCATGTGAAAACAATCTGGGTATGAGAGCTCGTTAACACAACAACCTATTCTTTGGTGAAGAACAACTAGCACCTACATAAACAATAAGATCTGTCTCATGAGAATCAGTGGAGAAATATATGTGAACTAACTATAAATACAGAAGTTTGATAGACATGCAAAATGTCATGTACTGACCAATGAACTAAGTATGAGTGTATTGTCCACCAATAAAATCTGACACAGTGCCTTCTGTTAATCCTATAAAATATGATCTGTACAATAAAGACCTGGCTTTCCCACATGAGAAAATAGAGCTTTGGCTGAATCATTGCAACAGGTACCCACCAAGCCTCTCTATCACTCCCCTCCTCAGAAGGATGGGGGTGGAGAAAAATAATATGGCTCATAAAACAGCTCACAGCTCAAGATAAATGCAGTTTAATAAAGCAAAATCAAATTTCATGTAAAAAAGCAAAAGAAAAAATAAGTAATTTTCGAACAGAATCAGACAAGGCATATGAGCTTCCTGTTGCTTCTGAGTACTTAATATCACTGCATTTATCCAAAGTATTTAGGATCTATGTGCTTTTATAAACATACATTCTCTCTGACCCTGGGGATTTTTTTTTTTTTGATTTGTATAATTGAAGAATTATCTATGAACTTACATTTTTGATATTTTTGTCAGAAAAGAGGCAGTACAGCACAAGGACCTTGTAGACTCCACTCCTCCCTAAACAATCCCTGCTAAATGTATACACAGGTATATGAATTTGAAGGCAAAATAGAAAGGGTCAGTATAGTTTCCTACCTGCTCAGGACCTCTCTATTAAAAATAATAATAATAAAAAACCAAACAGCTTTAGACTTGGATGAACCATATTTTTAATTTTCCAGCAACATTCAGCCATTGTAAGAATATTCGAGAGAACAGAAAACACAATTCTCATTAGAATTCCATTTCATGCAGTAATAGAGAAGTGAAAAATAACTAATATATTATTTGGAAAGCATTTTCAACAGGATTCAGGAGTGGTCCGACAGACTTCAGGAGACCTCATGTGACTTCAGGAAAAGGTTGTTTGGTCAAACCTTAGAAAAAAGCCTTATACCACCCTTTTTTACCTTCTCCCATCAACAAATGGGGAATGGAATCCTGGCCCTATATAATTCTGTGGGAACTTTGCGAGTGACTTCAGCAGAGATAAAATTATTTTTATCATAGTCAATTTATGCTCATTATGGAAATGTGACACAAAAATATGACTGAATAACTCCAGTTATTCTACTTATTCATGTCTCTCTTCAAGAGAGACAGAAAATCAGGGCAAAAAATAATGGAGACTGAATGGAATTATTTAAAAAACCAGAAGTGCAGCCTTTTTTCCTATTTATTATTCCTGTTTGGTTGTTTTACGGTTTGTTGTTTTTTATTTGGTTGTTGTTTTTGTTGTTGTTGTCTTATTTTTTTTACACAAAAAGAAAGAGTATAGATGTAGAAATACTTGAATGGTTTCACCCCTGGCCTGTTAACAAACAGGGACTGCAGGTAGATTCATTGTCTAAAAAGAATTGTCACAATGTAGGATGTGATGAGAAGAATAATGAAGAACACGTCAGGAATATTTTACTATTGTTTGACTGCAAGAAACTCTTGGACACTGCTTGCTATTGTTCAGGTATGACAGAGCTGCCTATCCAGGAGAAGGTATCCAGTAAAGTAAATTAAAGAAGGGATTCCCACAGGTCAAGGCGTGTGGACAACCCCACTGACAGGCGGGTGATCTCTGTGAAGCCCAGAAATGCAGCCCTGTGGAGCTCATCAGGCAGAAACAAACAGGAGGTGTGAGGTGGCATTAACACCAGAGAGCTCATCACCCTGTGATAACATGTAATAACTTTTTTTTTCCACTGACTGAAAAAAAGACTTGTTTGTATAAAGTAGGGCTTCTAGCAGCATTCTACAAGATGGGCAACATTTGATTTTAGAAGGGCTGGAGTTACATCTAAAAACTATGGAGGCTTCTAGCAACTGGCAGAAGAGGAAAGCAGTGATGCTGCTGCAAAGCTGGGCCTTTTCAGCACTTTTTTTTTTTT
>VYXD01016019.1:1800529-1878370 GCA_013397195.1 Hylia prasina
TTTAGTACAAAGTAATTAACAGACAGATAGGTCCTAATATCTTAAATTAATTTCAGATGAGGTGGAGCCCAACACTTTTTCCCAAACAAAATGGGTTGAGTTGGACTGAGTAATTTACACATTATCTACAATATACCCCATCCTGAATCTAAGAAAATGCTAAATGCAGTGTTGGCTTGCACAGTTCTTTACTGCAACACTGTGTGAACTGCAGTTCTGAGGTATCATCTTCCTATTTTTCAGAAATAACTAAGAAAAAGAATTGCAAACTGAATGTCATGTAGGCTCATTTTCATTCTTTATCTCAGGGATAACTGGACTTTCCTGGATTTCTCTGACAGAAGGACAGGCTAAGGCTAGAAATTTCTCTCTTATACGCCCAATTTGGGGTAAAAAAACCAAACAGAAAGGGTTTCTTTTTTTTAAAAAAAATAGACGTTCAGAATTTTTCATGTCACAGTCATTTTAGTACCACTGACTGAACATCCAGAGTTTGGTGCTCATATGTTTCTTCATATGCTGAGCTCTTTGATCAAATGACATCTAAGCTGCATCATCTTAAAACAGATTAATTTCCCTTATTCAAAGGACAGATGTAGCAGAGCCAGGAACCTTATGCAGAATCATATGGGTTTGAGTGTAGCTCACTGGAGACACTCTGGCACCCCCAATGTTAAATTGCAAATGAAACTATTCAGACAGAACTTTTAACTTTGGTTCAAAGAAAAGAAAACAAAACAATCATGTCAAAATTGACAATTTCCCACAGAAATTATCAACTTTAAAAGCAAACCACAGATCTGCAGTGGGAAAACACTAGTTCTGATCATCATTACTAATTACTAATGGCTGAATGAATAAAACTGTAAAATATTATGTCTCATTTTTGCTTCATTAAAGATACATATATCTGAATCCTAGCAGATACATGTGCTACTGATCTTTTACTGAACTTTTATGCAGTCCTAGTTTTTAGTGGGACTGTAGAACAAAGTTTATTGATGAGTTTTATGTCCTAGAGATGAATTATCAATACAACAACAGGTATTAGTATTTCTTTTCTTTGAGGAAGCACAGCTTTACATGACTGTGATTAAAAATTATACATTAGCCTTTGTTTTTTTTACTGATTTCTTACATATATTTGAGAAATAACTAGGAAATACCTAAGCAGAACCAACAAAATTAAATTACTGCCTACACTAGTACTGTGGCTACTTTCAGATTTGTAGCACATGAACTACAAATCTCTAGAAGACTGTAAAAATATGAAAGTATTAAACTGATCATAGGGATTTGTTTTGTTTATTTAAGGCATGAACTCTGTAAATCCCAAAGGAAAATGACCCTTGGTCTATCTATCAAAGGGTATTAGCTCTGGGAACATACCTTACTGGACTAAATCCAGTAAATTTGTGGAATATTTTACCAGACAGAGTCACACTGGGTCTGGGAACAAATTAGGTGTTTTGGTGTGGTGTGGGGGTTTTTTGTGGGTTTTTTTTGTTTGTTTGTTTGTTTTCCCCTATTTCCTTGTAACTCTATGCTCTTATTAGGATGACACCATTCTCTCATTCATGTTACACTGAGTTTCATCTTTCTTAGCTTCACAGTACCAGCTCCACATTTGCCTTCTGGCCATGGCCCTAAATGCCTGCTCCAGATCCAGGGAATATCTCTATTGCAATAATGTTCTTGCTCTGCCTCCTTTTGTCCATTCCCCCAAGGACCAACCTAAGGAAAAATCAACAAGTGAGTTAAACCAATCTGTAGGCTATCTTAAAATAGTCTGATGAAACAGTGGAATATATTTCATAAATAAATACACATAAAGCTGATAGAAGGGTATTTTTCTACATTCACTAGGTACCACAGCTAAAAAAAATCATGAGAGGAAATCCTAATTTTCCCTCCCTCTTTCCAACGGCAGCATGGTGGTAGGACAAGCACATGATTTTGCTCATCTCTGTGCATCCTTTGGACCAAATAAGAATTTTCAGTGACTTGAAAGACAAAATGTCCTTGCTCCTGCCATGCATGACAGAGGGAAGCCTCGAGTCAAGTCATCAGAGAGCTCTGCATTGCTTCAGTAGAGGTCAAATGCAAGATGATCCACACCAGCACTTTTTAAAAAATTGTTACTTTATTAACAGCTTATTTTCTATGTGTATACATATATATGTAGGGAGGAAGAAGAGAGATATTCAAAATTATAAAGTAAAGCCACTGATTTTGGATGCTGACTTTATTTTGCCCTAATATAAGCTTAAAAAAATCCCTGAAAAGGCTTTGATCTTAAAAATGCTACAAGCCTAACAGACTTTACTGATTTTTAGACATTATTTAAGCTACAGAAAATAACTCAGGGGTGTAATACTAGACTTCCCATTTTGAAAAACCTTTCCATGACAATTGTATTTGGGCTTCCAAAGTTTGTTGCCCTGGTTTTCAAAGATACTAAAAACTAAACTCCAAGGTCTGTTCACCTTGGAGACAGAGGGTGAAGTCTGAATCAGCAGTGGGTAATAAGCTTTTATGAAGAGCAGACCACTAATTTATATGCCTAGAAATGGACAGCAATTTAAATTAAATGTAGGTACAAACACTGGAAAATGCCTGTCCTGGATCACAAACATGAAAAAGGCTCTAGGGATGCCATTAACTGAATTGACCTCTTGTGTGCATAATTGGCACTAAGGCCAAAAAAGCCAACAACTGTACCTTTGGAAATTTAATTTAGTAAGGACAATAGATGATGATTTTGTTACGAACTTTTGATTATTATGAAAACACTGATTGCATGGCCTGTTTCCTTAGAAACTAAGCAAAAGGTGACACATTCTGTTGACTTTCTATTATACATTCATAACATCATCCCTCAATTCCATGTCATAAAGAATTTATGTAGGACATTAATCATGCAAAACCATTAAATTGTTATCTCGTTTCAGTGATAATTGTTTACTGCTATAAATGCCTCATGTTTTGTTCCAACAGTTGGACTGTGACTAAAATGTATCCTCAGAGCAGTGTTGGCAAAGAAGATTAACTTCTTCAGAGAAAAGGAGTTATGAAAGTAAGGGAGCATTTTATGACTGTGTATGAGAAAATATGACTTGTAAAAACTCAGTAACTCAATCACCAAGGGGACCAAATGAAGCAGTGGCAGTAAGAAACCTGACCTGCTCACAGCTGTGGACATCTGATCAAGAGTTCTAGGCACAGGTTTTTGCAGAATCCTCATGTTAATAATGCACCTAGCCCCTTTCCCAAAATATAATGAAGAGAGTATACTTTTTCCTTTTTATAATTGCTTAAAACAATGTCAGCTGAATGGAATAAAAATTAATTATGGAATATACTTGCAATTATAAAGAAAACACAGACTGAAAACTAAAAGTCAAGCATTTACAGAAAGAAATGTTCATGAAAAAACAAAAGTCCTGCCCCACAGCATAACTCAGCTAATCAGTTATGCTGTGCAACACAATGATTTGTCACCTGCTTTTAGATTTCCCTATTGACTCCTGTGCAGAATAAGAATGGGATCAATTTAAAGCAGTCCTTTATTCCCATGGGTCCCATCACTAATGCTGCTGTCTGTTACTGCTTTCTAAATGGAACCCAATGATATATTTTTCTGTAGCAAAGTGTCTACTTTATGAGCATAATAAATAGCAATGGCCCTTTAATGACAACTTTAGCTGTGGCCATTATAGTACATTTTAAATGCTTAAAAACACTAATGGGAGCTATCCAGTGTTAATTATACTTAAGATATGAGTGCTGTACACAAGAACTACTGCAACATTAAGTAAAACACTTCTGCTAATCCTAATTATAACCTGTATAGAAGAGATAAGAAAAATCAAGTGCTCCTTTACAGCAAGTTCCTAAAATAGCAGAGACAGGAAGGACAAATTGGCTGGAAAAACACTGGAAGCACCTTCTAGCATAGGACTTGATCCTTATTTACACCATTTATATAAGCAGCTGCCTGGAAAAGTTCTTCTGTTCTGGACTTGGGCTGTCATCAAGCCTGTAGAGGGCTAATCTGTGCCCTGTTGGAGCCAGCTGGGCTCTGTACAAACACGAATTAACATGGCCATTAATCTGAAAGAGCAGGCTTCAGACTTCAAGGAAACAGGGATGAAGGGCAGGCTGAACAGACCAGGCTACAATCACCTCGACTGTTTAATTCAGGTGCCTGAATTCAGAGGGAAGTTGCTGGGCCAGATTTCCAGGGGTGATGCAGATTTTCCTGCATCAGTATCCATGCCTATTTATCTCAGAATAGAAGAAATCTAAGATGATTATGCTTCACTTTGGACAACTCAATAAAATGCCTGGAACTGCGAAAGGATTAATTGGGCTTAACAATAGCAAAAAATAGTGCTCACATCTTAGCTGAGTGTTTAAACACAGAGAACCTCTCACAAAAGTCAAGGACTGCATTTTTTGACTTTTTGGAGCATTTCAGCAGGGGCAGAGAAGAAACAGAAATCAGAAAAACTCTTAAAAATGCAAGTTAAATGAATTCAGATAAAGTCCACAGATACTTCAGACTTGAGCTCTAGCCCTAATGTTGTTCAAATTACAATGTCTGTATGACACCACTGGATTTCGTTTCTCTTTGCTTATGGCAAATGATAGAGCCATACAGAGAAAATCATAAATCCTCCCAGAAGGACATGGGCATCTAACAGAAATAATAGAAATGCACAGAAAAGGAACACGTTCAATCAAAGAAGGTTGTAATGTATTGTTTTTTCATTCTACAAAGTTCAGTTTGATGACTTAGTGTTTTAATATACTTATTTCCAGCCAGTTGAGGACCGAGTTGACATTAGAAAGAACAAAACAAACACCTAGAAACTTATCCTTAAAGTATTCTGTGCCTTCAGCTACTTTATTAATTTGCAAATTAGCCAAGAGAGAAAGTGACTTCACAGCATACTAATGAATTCCTGACTGGGACACTAGCAAAACCTAAACAGCTCACTCTTTATCACGCAAATACAGTTTCTGTAAACTCCATTTCTGTTCAGACTTTTGGTAGTACTTCTGTCTTGTTTATTATGTCCATACTTAAAAGTTAGAGTTATTTTCAAGATAATTGTCCCTGTTAGTTTTCTTGTTTTACAAAAGGTCCCTGAATTTATGAGGAGCTCAGCCACCAGGATGACCTGGGACTTCGGTTTCAAAATTAAAAGAGCGAATAACATAATCTTCTGAAAGCAACTGTATTGCTTGAAGCCAGGTCAGTCAGGTTTTTATGGCTACAGCTAAATGCTTTATCTACAAGTTTTCCAGCACTTGCTTGAGGGTAAATTACTTAAGAAGTCTTAAATTTAACTTCAAATACACATGCATTAAAAACAAATTTCAAAAGCAATAAAAATATGTCTGCGACTGATGATCTCTAATTACTGTGGATATAGACTGTGGTTTCCTGTTTTGTAGATTTTTATTTCTCCTACTGTTCCCACTCTGCCACTTCAGAACCATGGGAATGTCTCCAAGATGGTGCATTTTAGGGGAAATACAGGCAGAGCCCAAGAGAATGATGGTCAGGTGCTGAGGTAACACCTGGCAGGTTCAAGGCTGCAAGACACAAATGCAGCCCCCACAGCCAGAGAGGCATGACAGACCAGCAAAACAATGTGCAACAGGAAAACAGCAGCACTGAGGAGGGAAAAGAGACAATTAAGACAGATGCATGTTTTTGTTCTCAACCTTGACGATGTCAATCATGATTCTGACTTCCTGGGTAAAGCACTGGAAGTCTTACAGGGGATGTGTTACTGTTTTAATTTAAAGCTTTGAGTACAGTTTGAATGAGCCTGTTGGAGACAGAAAGTGCTAAAACCTGTTCTTATTCTACATAATAATAATAATAATAAAATTCCACTATCTTGCAAAGATTGTATAGCATCGGGCTTGATTTAAAACTGAAAACCATTGCATCTGATTAGCATCTTGCAGATTTCTTCACACTGAGCATTCAAAAGAAATGTCCTTTGAAGAATCCTTATCAGCTCAAACATCAGTTTTTTATAAACTTCAAAACTGTAAAAGCTGTTCTTCCTTTACCATCTTTATGATCTATTTTTTAAATGTACTATCTTCCTCTTCAGATATTAACAGATTTTCTTTTAGGGGTTGAACTACAACATAGAAAAAGGTGAAAATGTTTTGACCACTGAAATTTGATATTTCACACTGCCTTGATAAAATGTCAGAAATCATCCTCATAATTTGTAATCCATTGAGGATTATTTTTGTAAAGCCTTTTTGATACACAGTTTGTTACTGGTCTAGTAATTTCTTTGGTACTGTATCTACAAGCCTGTCAATATTTATTTCGCCATGGTTAGGTAGCTCTTCTTATAAATACAGAAAATATATGTCCATTCCATAAATTGACATTGACATTCCATAATATTTAAATAGAATTATCATCACAAATTTTCAGTGTAGAGTATATGCAGTGAGCCTGCTGCAGAATGCACAGGATTCAGGATAATTAGCATATGAAGCTACTCTTGCCATTTTGCTCCTCTATTTATATTACAACTCATTACTGTGCCATCATATTTCAGAAGTAGTGATGCAGAGTTTGGATTTGACAATGATTCAGAAATGAGCCAGCCAGAAAATTACCTGTGGGGACTCACAGACCTTTCTATAATATCTGCCCACCTGGGCACCACTCCAACTAACTACATTTTCATGTCGCTCAAGGGTGCTGTCTTCAAGTTGAAATGCCAGCTGATCTGTATTGTAAATGGTACAAATTGTTTCATTGATAAGAGACAGAATTCATCCCAACAGAACCAAAGGAGCCAATAGAGCAGTCCCAGCCTCCACCTGTATCCTTGCCTAGCTCAAGAGGCTCTGTTATAAAACAGAGACTGGGCTTGCTGGACTCTGTTGCCCAGGGCCCCTGGATTTATTCCCTTGTCAACAGGTGTTGGTAGGTGAAACAGTGCTGGTAAATCAAGGTAACAGACCAAAACATGGAGTGTCTTCAGAAGTTTTAGATATAAGACAGAAATTCTTTATGATGAGGGTGATAGGACACTGGCACAGGTTGCCCAGAGAGGCTGTGGGTGCCAGATCCCTGGAAGTGTTCAAGGCCAGGCTGCATGGAGTTCTGAATAACCTGGTCTAGTGAAAGTTGTCCCTATCCACAGCAGGGGGGTTGGAATGAGATGACTTTTAAATGTCCTTCCAACCCAAACCACTCTGTGATTCTGTGATGCCAAGTTACAGCTGCTGGACTGCAGGGTCAGCAGTGATTTGTCACACTATGGATGTGTAGAGGTACACAATCAGCTTCTGGGCATAATCCTAAATCAGGAGATTCCTGCTATCCAAGTCCTTCTATTCTCAGATTAGGGTTGTAGCTCATCATCTTTCACTTGTATCTAACCATTTGCAGTGCTGAACACTAAGCTGAATAATGAATATCTGTAACTTGCACATTCACACACACATGCACTCTGGAGGATTATTTCAGATTGTGAACTGGCACAACTGAAGGAGGGATGAATTGTCTAGTCTGGAAGTGCACACAGAGAGGAACAGGATGCTGGCTTGCAAACTAGAGAAAATGACTAAACAATCAGTACCTTCACAGAAGGATGCCATGAAAATGAGGGAGGCAGAAGCTACCAGGGCCTTAAAGGAAGAAGAAAGTTTCTTGTGACACTGTAGATGCTGAAGAAGGTAGACTTGAAGTCTCTGAAAAAGAAGACTTCTGTCTACTGCTTGTTTAGACTAAGATCACAGAAATAAGGCTCATTAAAATTTCTTGGACTAAAGAAGGGTTACAATTATTCCTAATTTCTGTTTTACTTTTTGTTTTACTTGAAAAAAGTTCTAGTTTTCAGTTTGCTTTGTTTGATAGCACAGCTTAGAAACAGTAACATGTAGAAGATTACTTAACAATAATTCATTGAAACAGGCAGAAATGTAATAGTTATCTCAGCCTGATCTACACCACTGCGTGATTTGGATGTCACTATCCTGGCAGGGGGAACAAAAATCCACTTTCTTTTGTCCTACCTCATATATTTATCAGTCATTACACCACAATTGGAGTTTTGGTAACACTTATTCCCATACACAAGAAGTAAAGTTCTACTTCTAGCACCAATTAAGTACATCCTTCCCAAAGAAGCCATTTCCTTTGAAATATATAAGATGCGATCTCAAATTGTATATAAGCAGTTCAATTATATTGGCCAATTTCAGACACAGCATCTCTTTTTCTAAGATAATTCCTCTGCTGAAATGTTGGAGCATTTATAGCTTGGGATGGAGTTGCTGAAGGGATGTACCTACACTGAAGGTCAATAGAGGACTTCACTCTTCAGTGCCATCAATCTTGCAAGAATTGCATTTACTTTACAATTTCATGAAAATGATGGACTGAGTCATCTTTTGTCTGGTAAAATTTCTGTGATAAAAGCATAATAACACCTATGAGGTGTTCAGTGCTCTCAGTGTCTTCATCTGCCTGAGTCAACAGCAGTTTCTAGCATTGAGCACTATGCAAAAATTTCATAGCATCTTAGGACATTCATATACAAATATGAAACAAATCTCAGACTAAAGTCTTCCCCAAACACACAGAGCATCATTTATCTCCCTCATCTTCTCCTGACCAGTGACACTCTTGTGCTCAGTATATGTTATTTGAAATATCAGAGAAGTCAGTTTGAGAATTTGCAAATTACATTTGAATGAAAATCCTAGAAGGAATTATGTGGCAGGCAAATGTTCCACAAAATCATTCTCTCTCTCCATTTCAGACTTAGATTTTATTCTAAATTGTGTCTTTTCATGCCTAGGATGCACATAGTTCTGCCAGAATGTAATTAGTGAATCGGGATTTTTGTTAATATAGGTTACCTCAGAGTCAATGACATCACTATTTTTTAGGAGCCATGAAGAAAAGAAAGAGGTAGGCTATTTCCCCTAATTAATAAATGGCTACTGGCAAAGGCAAATAATAAATAATTTATTAAAAAAATATTAATTATAAACAACCCTCTTCTGAAGGGGTCATGTTAAGGCACATTTTAAATATCTGCTTTTTATTCTAGGATACCATAGATCACTACAGACTTTCTCTTGTTGTCATCAGAGAAACGTGTCAGAGAGCCTCTTGTCCTGAAACACAGTGCCAAGACAAAAGTGTGAAGTCCATATTTTCATGGGTTTATTCTTTTCCAGCCAGTAGGTTTCCCAACAAGGTTGGTCTTTTGTGTTTACAATTAATTGGTACAAAAGTTTTGGCATTTCTGACTATTAAAGGCACTATTCTCTTACTTTTATGGACTAAGCTTGAACACCTTTGAGGTACTTTATAGCAAAATATTACTGTGTCTACACCAAATTTAGCTCCCAAAATATGGCAGACAAAGGCAGAATTCTGGACCCAAGACACAAAATGTCATAACAACTAATGCTCATATTTAATTTTTTTAATAAAAAATAATAAGATTGCTCATATGTGTAACAAAATATGACAGACAAGAGTGGCACACATTACACATTAGTACAATACATTATTGTTAATGCATTGAATGTATGCTTGACTATGATGTGAATACTTGAGTAATAGTTTATCAAATTATACATTAAGATTTTTACCAAAGTTTTAAAATAATTGATTATTACACTTTTGAAATATACTACATTCAAAATTTTGAAACTATTAGGTATAGAAGTGTGACCACAAATTAAATTAATTTTAAAAAAATCAATGAGGAATATTCTCATATATGTGAAATCAATCAAAATGTCCACCTTTCAATGTTGCAAAAGGGGAAAAAAGGAGTATTGATTTATCATTGCAAACTTTCATAACCATAAATCAGGATCAAAGAATGGCTGATACTGGATGGGACCTTTGAAGATCATCTTATCCAACCCCCCTGCTCAAGCAGGGCCACCTACATCCCAGGACCTTGTCCAGGTGCCTTTCCAACATCTCCAAGGATGGAGACAGCCTGTCTAGGCAACCTGTGCCAGTTGTTGGCCACAGTGAAGAAGCATTTCCTTGTTCTCAGAAGGATCCTCCTGTAGTTCAGTTTGTGCCACTGGCTCTGGTTCTGTCACCGGACAGATCCTGGTTCCATCCCCTTTACAAATTCCCTTCACAAATTTGTACACATAAATAGGTTTGAGATACTCCAGTCCTTAAATCCATGCCTATGGAAAGCACGACAGCCTTGCCTATTCAGATTTCCACCTGGATTACATGGGACTGGCTGATGGACGAATTTGTTTCCAAGGATGAAGCTGTAATAAAGTCATTCTTTACAAGCTAGCTGGACCTGCTCCTTCTTACTCAAAAAGATAATTGCAAGGCCTAATGGTTAATTGTTATTTCTATTCATATAAATAGAAATTGCTAAATCTTTTTGTAGTTTTAAACGTGGAATGTGGCAACCCTGTGTCTGAGGGAGATCAGAAGCATAAACTTGTCAAAGCTCTCGTATTGTCTAATACAATTTCTGCATTACAGCTAGACTGAATTTTTCTCTGTTGGCACCAGTTTATTCAAGGAAACACCACTGTGCTCAAAGAGGAACACCAGCTTTCAAAGATTTGCTCAATTACTCTTTCAACACTCATAAATATCTGAAATTTGTATTTTATAACAAAGATCATAGATTAGCTTGAGCTGTTATACTGTTTATTCATTGACATACATAGTTAACGAATTTCCCTTTTTTGTCTAGTCCCATCATGTGTCCCCCAAGTTAAGTGACTGTTTAATTCCATGGTAGGTAATTATTTACTTCTTGCTGTATGTTTGTTGTGGTTTTGGTTCTGGTTTTCTTCTGTAACATTTTGCACCATTGTGTCTCATTGAAAATTCTGAGATCCCCTGTGCTGAAAGTGATGGAGCCATTGAGAGCCTCGAGGCTAAACCTGATAAATGATGTACCACAAGAACAAGCTACTCTGAATTTTGGTTATGAGGAGCACTTGAGAGAGAAGATATTGGTCTTAATTAAATGCTTATAAATATTATTAAACACAGATGGCCTTTTCAGGAAAATGAAAATAAGCATTTTTTTAATGCCAGCTCCCTGACTGAAACACATCTATATCTTTTCCTATTTTATATTTTAACATCCTTTTTCCTACTTAGGGTGTTTTTTTCCTAAAGCTGTATTGAAATAGCCCCACTGGTAAATTGAATAGATTCAAGGCATTTCTGTGATAGGAAGGATATTTTACATGGCAAGCCTTTTCCTTGTTTTATAATTTTAACAAGTTCTCTGCTCACCAAAGCAGAGCAAGTTAAAATGAGGAGGCTGTATTGCCACTGGGCAGCATATTTGACCTCTGAAGGCACTAGGAGGGTACAGCTGCCCCCAGCCTGTGTTCTAGAAAATCCCTTCCAAAAATACAGATGTAGGTCACATCATCCAAAACGTTGCTGATCCACTTAAATTCCTGAGTGGTCTTCCTAAGTGCTAAAGAAACATTTGCAAATGTAATTTTTTAATTTTTTAATTTTTTTTTTAATAATTTGCACACTGGTACCTTGCATTTAATACAGTAGATGCGTTTTTCACTTTATTTTTAATTCCATGTGCAAGAGGAAAACCAGGTTTTTTGATTTCTATTTCAGGTCACCTCTGAGAAGGAGGTTGGAGAGTTGGTTATTGGACAGTTTGGCCAACTATTGAGTTAAGTTAGATTTCTAGATATATAGCTTATTTATATGCACCAGGCATGACTACAAAAATAATTGCAAATCACAGGCCCCCCAGGGGAGCAGTCACAGTCCCAGGCCTGAGACAGCTCAAAAAGCATTTGGGCAGTGATCTCAGGAGCGTGCTGAGGTTCTTGGGTTGTCCTCTGCAGGGCCAGGAGTTGAACTTTCATGATCCTTGTGGGCCCCTCCCATGCAGAATACTCTAGGATTCTATATGTTCCTATAGTAAAACAGTCTTTAATCTATGCAGGGAAGGAAGCTCTGCCAAAGGCATTTGTTCTCAAAACAACTTTTGTAAAGCTTATCTGTATGGGCACAGAGCCAAGACAGTAAAACACACTGTGACTGCCAGACCGTGCAAACAGCACTGCAGTCATTCTTACATTCCAACAGTTCTGCTCTATGAACTCTGCCAAAAAAATTACAGTTGTGGTGGATAATGGATGGATGGATGGATGGATGGATGGATGGATGGATGGATGGATGGATGATAAATCTATAGATGGACAGGTGGTGCCTAATGGATAATACTCATCCATAATGGAGCTTAGACAGCATTTTAATAAATCTGTAGCATGCAGAGCCTTCCCCTTCCTGAAGGAAGAGAAGAAAACAATCCAGTGGCACATTGTCATAAGTCTGTTGAGGTGGAACTGAATGGAATGGTATAACCGTCATGCACTGGGCAGACTGTGACAGGTTACAGACAGTTGATAAAATGAAATTTTAAATAAAGAAGCAACCTTGTTCTACTGTATCCTGCAATTAAAGCCATTAGCCAAAGGAAAGACCATTTTGATTTCCACCTTTATGATTCTGGAATGTATCTCTTCATTGTGCTGATAAAATGCAATGTGTTATATATTTCACCATGACAAAATATAATTGATGTCATGAGCAGTTTTAAATTATTGCTTGTATAATGTATGCTTTCAGAAGAAGTGTATTTATTATTGTAAAATTTCTGAAACTTGTTCTAAATTACCATGAAAAGCACCAGAGTGGAAGAAGAAGATTTGTCAATGACAGGACCAGTTATTTGAAAGATTTGAACTTTCAAGTCAATTTCACGATACTTTCAGCTCCCATCTTCTTTTTCTTAGGGGGAAGGGGAATAAAAGGGGTAAGGGAAGAGAAATAGCCATTACATTTATGAAACTAGATAAAAGCAGCAAAAAGCAGAATGTTATATGTAATAGCAATAAAAATTTAGAAGCGTGTAATTTCATGAAAACAGCATCTGTAAAAAAGAGTAAGATGTAGAGAAGATTTTCATCACCAATACCAACATAAAAAAATCAAGCCTCTTTCAAACTAATTAGCCAATGTTATCTTTTACATTCATAGATGTGTCTGGCAATGACACATTATGGCTCAGGCTTAAGCACTGGATCATTAACTTAGCAGAAATGTTACATGCATTTGTGTATACAAGATTAAATGCTATACATTCCTGCAATGTTCCATATTCTATTTATATCATTTTAGCCGCTCTTTTATCTCTCTGTCATTTTCAATGAGCTGTAAATTTGATAGCATGTTTACAGATATTTTTCTTCCACTGACTAAACTATCAAAAGCCTGCGTGATGATTGTATCATTTCCTTGGCCCCTCAGGATTAGAATGTGCACTGTGCAATACTCTAGAATGCATTTGTATGGAATGCCTACTCAACATATTCTCCACAGCTCTTTGGTCTCCCTTAGAAAGACATCCCCACACCTCCCTGCTGCTCTTGACTGCAACAAATAAAATAAGACAGAAATCCATCAATCCCACATGAAACAGTATTTCAGATCAGGCTGAACTTTAAAAGTATATAGGGGGAAAGGGGTAAAAAAGAGAAAATGAAAAAGCTTTTCCTAAAAGCTCCTAAATGCTCTAAGAAGTGAAGTAGGCATTTTAGAAATGACTTCCTGCATATTCTATCCAGAGTCATCACCAGAGTAGATCTCACAATCTAATGATTTAATAGCTGTTATAATGTATAACAGTACTACAGAATAGTGTTTTGCATTTTAGTAGAAGAAAAGAATCATAGACTACACAATGTTTTACAAAATCAAATTACAAATATTTACAAAACACAGAATGGAAGGATGTTTTACCACCAATTTAAATGATTTCCTGACTCCTGAGCAACTCAGAAATGCAAAGCAACACCAAACAGGTACACACAGAGCAAATGATTGCCCGTGTGACTGAGATTGTTCTATTGAGCAACCTGGTCTAGTGCAAGGTGTCCCTGCCCATGGCAGAGTGTTGGAACTAGTGATCTTTAAGGTCCCTTCCCTCCTTAGCTATTCTATGATTTTATGGAGATTCTATTACCAATACTCCCAGGATATCCTGTGGTGATGGCACTGAACACATCTAGGTTCAGTGCCCTCACACTTCATTGCCTCTGCAGTAAGAAACAGTAATGCCAGATGAAGAAAGAAATTATTACCCCAGAAAAGCTACTTCCTAGCCCAGCCAAAACAATTAGAGCCTTGAGAGTGCGAGTCACCATTTTCAGACATTATTATGGGAAACAAAGTACTTTTCTGCACAGATCACCTCTCCCCACTAGTGACTGATTACAGGACCAACCACAGCAATTCATTATCTGGAAAACAGATAACAGAAGGGTATTTAAAGTACTTCAAGCTGTCTTTTAAATCAAATTTAAAGCTGGGAATTTAAGAATCAGAATTATATCACTAGGCAGATTCACAGACCACCACAGAAGTCTCCAGAGAACACAGAGCTCGCCCTTGTTCTGGCAAAAAAGCAAGACAGAGGACAGTTTAGTGACCACTGGAAAGATTTAAAGGCTGAATTTATCCTACCATGTGCACTGCAGAATAATCAGAAACCTGTGAAACACTAGGGAGAACAGCAGAAAATCATATCTGCCCAGTACAGGTTCAGCAAGCTAATAATAAGACAGGTACTACTTACAGGGAAACTGTTTACATTTTAATATTTTCATGTGTACCAAAATATAAAGCTGTTTAATCACATTTAAACTGGCTGCAGAAACCAACCACATTTCTGCCTGCATATACAATTTACTTTATCCAAGCTTCAGTTTCCCCTTTAGTGGTTAAAATGCATGTAAATGTATGTCTGTGCATGTTTAAGATGACTTCCTGACCTACTCCCTCTGCTTAAAAAAATACCATTTGTTCCTTTTGCAACATTTTAAAATACATTTTTAATTTTGACAGAGACCTGTTAGCATTATTGAATCACTGACTCTTTATTATAATCAATAAACTTTGTAGGTTAATGTGGGCCTGATGTTTCTGAGTCTGTTAAATTTTCAGCCTGTCAGGGGCTGATTTTCTTCCCAAGGGAAGAATTCTTGGGAGAATTTTTTCTTTCAAGGACAGTTCCTGTAAATAACTATTTTCTCTTCATAACATCTCTAAGTTCTCATAACAACCTCTCTCCCAGGTGTTGTTTCTGTTACTTAAACAATAGAGAGAGGTGTTAATTTTATGGACCAATGATATGTCTTTTTAGTGCAGCATGTTATAAAAAGGCTGGATGAATTGTAAATAATGTCTTCTGATCTTTCTTCTGCCTTGAACTGGAGTCAAGCTTCTTTATTTTATGCTGCAGACTGCGACAGGTTAACACCAGTCAAGCAACAAAATAGAAGTTATTAAAATTTAACCCATCTAATAGTGCTTTCCCGGATTTTATTTTCACTGGATCACCTGATTCAGACCTTGCTGGTGTTTTTGATACTAAAATATGTTAAAAGGAATCCTACAGTCAAACAGATGTATAGAATAAACTTAATGAAGATATTGTAGACCAGATTTTTGACATCCTAGCCAATGTACCCAGAATACTTCTGGCATCTACAAATGTTCTCAAGACCAGAAAACGAAGAAAAACAGCTGTTTAAGATATATACTTTTAATATCCCTGTAGACCAGGTAATTCTGAAGGTTTTGAGTATTAAATTATGAAAAGATGCATAAACAATTCATCTCATTAAGAATTCTTTGCTGATGAGGAAATTTAGTTTTCATCCCCTTAGATTCAAGATGCAAAATCAGGGAGAGAAAAAAGCAGTGAGTTTAAAGGACATGTTTTCTGCCTCACATTAAATATTTCAAAATATGAGCTGGCAGTGAAAGACAAGGTACATTTATTTTGTATCACTGCATTTCTCTGCAATTATGAGAAGATATGGAGAAATTATGAAGGAAAAAAAAAGACACAGTCAACTCTGAAAGTGCAGGCACCATTGGGAGAAACAGGATTTCTGCTTGTTTAATTCTTTCAGAAGCTGATGAGTAAGGACTAAAAGTAGAAGACTTTCATCGATGCCAGAGGCAACACTGATGAGAAATACACAATCTAATCTTGTTTTCTGTGACATAATTATGTTAATAGATAAGCTTTCAGACCCCTTACAACAGCCTGGTGCCCAAAACATAAGACTTCAGGCCTCAGGTCAGCTGATGGAAGCAGTGGGTCATGGTGCCTGTACCCTTCATGTACAAAGGATGGCTGTGTTTCTGCACCTGGAATTGCTTTTCCCCACCGCATTCCCCTGCACAAGAAGTCCTGGCTGGATTGGTGGAGCACTGTGTGGCCTGAAGGTGCTTCAGTCTCTTGCCCTTCGTGCCAGACACTGAAGCATGGTGGCTCCATGTGAGGTAGGGCTGGCATCTGCCACTGGGGAATTGATCTCCCAGAGGGAGGGGGCTGGTACTGAGACCACAGCAGGTGACAGAGACAGGCAGAGACAAAGGGACAAGAAGCAGGGTCAGGAGAGTGAGCCTCAGACAGATGCCAGTTTGAGCAAAAGCTGTTCCAATCCCGAACAAATCCTGAGCCGTGTTCCTCAAAGATAGACAGGGCCCTGCTGCCAAAGTTCTTCTGTGCTGGATCTGAGCAGACAGCATACACAAGTGAACACATAGCCTTACACTTAGCCTGTACATTGATCTTTTTCACACTGCCACATGAAGGGTCTTGGAAATATTCCTTGGAATGTAATACATTATGTTTTGAAGAGCACGCCTGATTTTCCATTGCCTTGTGTTATCTATGATTAAGGATATTTAAAAGACTCCCAAATCAAGCATTTTAGAGACAGAAGTCTTAAAAGATTAAAAGACTATAAAATCTTGGGAAATGAGAGAAAAATAAATCCAAATGACAGAGAGTTCCTAGCTTGGGGGTGTAAATTTTAAAGAACTCAAATGTGAGGAGATCTGTGTTTGTCTGAGGTAAGGCAGACTGTTGTGTGAACCACAAGCCTGTTTCTGTACTCCAGAGGGAACTTGAACCAAAGTTTGAAATGCCCCAATTTTCAGTTAAAGAAGTGAGAACTCAAAAGTAAATGCTCTGTCTAGATTTATCCAAGTAAATAGGTACATGGATTTCTCACTACATTCATAATTCATTGAGATTTTACCATTGTCAGCAGTTCAATTTAAATGCTCTTGCCATCTTTGAAGGACCAGCCCAAACAAAATCCTCTTAACTAAGAAGACAGCTGCTGTTTAATATACTTTCTAGACTAGCTAAGTGAAATGATCTTTTTTTTTCCTGTATAAGCTATAATTTCCTATAAAAACTTTCCTCAATTTACTCCTAGGGCTTTGGGGTTGGGAAGTTTGTTGATTTTTAAAGGAGATCTTAAGTATAGGACAGATTTTCTGAGTTCACAGATTTGATGTACTGCTGCCCTTTGCAAAAAATGTTATGATATTTCTGACATGTACACACAGCAAGGCTGCAGCTTTCACAAAGCTTGCAGATTCAATATTCAGCCCTAATGATTACCAGCCTTTATTCCTGGATGGGAACACAGTACCTCCAGCTTCTGCTGTCATAAAGTGCTGAGTAATCTCACTGTATATTTTCTGATTTACATATTCACAACAGTGCATGTAATCGTACTTTGATTAAAACTATGAGTGTAGCAGAGAAGCCAGGCTGTTCTGATTTCTACCAGACATAAATCTCTTTATAATACACTGCAATAATACCAATATAATCCTGAATAGCAATGAACTGGTAAAAAACAAGGAGAGAAGTTTGCAAACACCAGAGCTTTATGACTTTATTTCTCTGCTACAATAGAATTATTTTTTCCCAAACAAGAAAAAGAAACAAAATGACAGGAACTAATGTTCCATGTAGTACAACTTCTTTTCTAAAGCAGTAGTTGCCCAAGGCATTTAAATGTACAAGATAGGGAGCAATTATAAATTGCTATCTTCCCAAATCAAGGCAGTTAGTGTTTAAAGGCCATCCTCACTAGAAATTGCACCTACCTATTACCTGTAACTGCCTCACCAAGACCTAGCCAAGTTTTTGGTGCACTGACCTATAAAACATGACACATAACTTCTGTACTGTGAGAAGATAAAATAAGACATTAAATTCCTTCCAGCCGGCAAATGTTTAAAACAGGTAAAGGAAGAAGGTGCTTTAGTCTTTATTTCACTGGAATTCAGTGACTTTTTTTGTTTGGAGCCAATAAAGAGGAATTTGAGCCTTTCATCCTTCATCCAACATATATATTTCTAGTGTTATTAGCACTGTGGTATCCATGCAGATTTTAAATCACATTTTGTCATGTACATTCCCAACTAAAAAATATTAACATTCAAGGACATTGCATGTCTTTGAAAGAGCTTACTTGAGATTTACACAAAGGATTTTCAAAAGAACACTCCTAGTTAGTTAGAATTAAATTCAAGTATTTGGGCCTGATTCACAGTTTCCTGTGGACTATTTAAAGTAACATTGTTGTGCACTGCTGAACTGGTGTATGTGGGCCTTTGTGTGAATGACAATCAGCCTCACATTTTGTGTAATGATGTGTTTATTACACATTGCCTTCTGATATTGTGCATTTCTGTGCTGAACAAAGAGGCTTCCTGCTTTTTGCTTTTAATCCAGTGCATGAAGCGGTATGCGAAGCCATGAAAACTGTTAATGAAAAATTAAACAACTCCAGCTTTTTATGAGAAATAACATGTTGCAGCTGAAAAGCTGCATGCATGGCATGACTTTTGCTTCACTGACATGCATTTCCAGTGCCATATGCTGCAGACAGTTGCAAAACATGCTGCTTCCTTTCAGGACATCACCTCGTTTTGACAGCAAACATGACTTGACAGATGCCTCAGCAGAGGAGCTGCATGATATCTGACCTTTTTGTGATATGTCATTTCTAGAAAGCCTTGGTGCAGGTGTTCCATCATGGGACACACAACAGAGATACACACCAGAGAATGACATGATTCAAAGCCTTTTATCTGGTTTCTGACTTTTCCACATTATATTTGTTTTAGAGCATGTCATCTACTGGCCCTTGTAAAATGAGATGCCAAATCTCAGGATATAATGTTTAGGACTGCATTATCCTAAAGATTTGTATCTATTCTACCCTGGGAAATATTCTCTTAGGTTTGTTTTTGCTTGAATTAATGATTTAATTCAGGCAAAGCTGAGGCTGAGTCTCAATTGTTATGCTTCAGACAGAGATGGATAACTTTAAGCACCTTCAAAGGTCACTTCATCCTGAAGCTGTTCAAGGCCCTGTCTGCCTGCTGTAAGCAAATGCAGTGAAAAGCATTTCACATCTCCAAAAGCCACACCATGAGGGAAAGAGCAGTATTACAGTGAACTATGACCACACACCTTAACCCAGGCTTAAGTGGTGGAGAGAAGGATAATTAAACACACACTTTAGGTTACACCTCCACTATTCACACCCTGAAGCAGATTGGTTCTTCTCTGGGGGACATTTTTGCCTCTCTTAAAATCAAATTACATAGCTATGAAGAAGTTCAGGGCTAAAAGAATAAGTTCACTCTTGTTGTTAGCTCAGTACACATTGGCCTAATTTCAGTTCACACCATGTATAAATTCAAGGCATGGAAAAAAGCATAATTACAGGTTTTGTTTAACCGTGGAAAATAGATAATTATGGGTAATTTGTGCCTCAATTAAGTCGCAGGATAATTTGTACTCAAAGTAAGAAACACTGCCTGGAGATTATGGGGTAATCTGAAAGGAAGTTACACAATTTATTCTAGTGCACTCAATTTATTGGTTATTTGCTATACATATGCTTTGATCAAAGATTAAAATATTCACAAAAGTGTGGCACACCTTTATTACATTTAGAAACAGAGACAGAGGAAAACAGTCCAAGAGATAACAGAATTTTGAGGTCCCAACCTCTTTCTTTAATCTACAAAAGTGTTAGATTAAGTGTTATGAGCACCACTCATCTGTAAAAGTGGTGCTCCTGACAACAGTATTAAAAAAAAAGAATTTGCTGACTTAAGGCAAGCCTTATAAACTTTCAAGTTCAAAAGCCCACCCTACCTATCTCTAGACACGAATATGTGTGCTTTGTACTGTGGTCCACCAGCTCAACTCCCATGAGAAAACACGATGGGATATATGAGGAAATTGAACCGTGGTTTGGTAGTTGGCATCTACCTGGAACACTTGCCAGGGCTTCCAGAGCTGGCATTACATTTCAGCAGAAATATCAGGGAAGAAGATGCACACAGATTTAGCCTAACAAAACATACCTATGTGAGCACTGGAACTAGTCATAAAAAGGAGCATTAGTCAAGCCTGTCCTGAGGATTTAAACTACATTATTTAGAAATTTCTCTTATGTTAACAAAACAGAAAAGTGATTACTTCCAGCCTTTGAAAATATGAGATAAGGAGCTAAAAAAGAAAAAGGGGAAAAAAATAAAAAGGCATAAACTCCAATGACTTTGCTGAAAACAGTCTGCAGAATATAAATATTGAAATAAAAACAATATGCTTTTCTCTGACCACAATCTCATTTGTGCAAATCAAATCCTGTGAGTATGGCCTGCATTCACTCCTTTTGATGAACAATTTCAATTCTTATACAGAATAGTTGAAGGAAAGGCTCTCAAGCTTTTTGCTAAAAAAGTAGTTATGATAGAGCCTTTTAAAGTGAAGGGTTTCATCGTTACTCAGAAGAAAACAATTTAAAATGCAAGCCTGTCATATTGGTGTTATTACTACTGTTTGTTTTATAAAGAAAGGTTAGACCTGTATACATTTCATGCTGTGTAGTCCATTTGCACACACATTCATCTGTCTACCAGAGATGGAAATTACTCTGAGGGAATGGCTCCCACTCCTGGCAAAATGGCTTAGATAACAGAGGGTAAGAAAGGCCAGACAGTGTAAGGAGTGTGAGACTTCAACACCCAGAATTTCAAGCATGTACAGTGTGGGGAGCCCCTAACTTGGTGTGGGTGTGTTGAGAATTCTTGGAGATCAGCAATAGAAAGGATGCCTAGAAATTTCCATGCGTTACTTAACATTGCCTGAATGTTTAGTATTACGGTGGATTGGCTGAATTTGTGACATTGATACTTAGAGTTGCATAATTGCTGGTTAAATATGTGTCATTAATAAGTCAATAGACTGCTTCGGTACTGATCTGATTGGAAGGATGTTAACTGAGCAGTTTTAACCTGTGGTGCTATTCACATGTTACCCAGAAATTAAACAGCATCTCATGAAACTCTTTTACCCTTTCATTGGTAGAATATCCATGGCGTGACTTTGTTCCAGGCCAGGTGGTAATATCTATGCTCATTTTGGCTGGCTATAGTTAATTTTCTCCACAGCACCTGTACTTAGGATTTGTACTGATAACACAGGGATGTTTTTGTTATCTCCAAGCAGTGTTTGCACAGAGCCAGGACCTTTTCTGCCTCTCACACCACCCCACCAGCAACTTAGACTGAAGGTGCACAAGGAGTTGGGAGGGGAAACAGCTGGAACAGGTGAGCCCCATTGACCACGGGGGTATAAATAGCTAAAGAGAGTTAAACCAGGGAGGGGTAGGAGCAGTTTCTCATCAGTTGGCCTCAGGAACTGAACAGTCATGTTTTTGCAGCCATGTTTAACTTACCAGTATAAACAGAGCCTCAGGATTAAGAGAGAAAAAACTTCAACAGCATTACGACAAACTTTTAGGTCAAGAATTTTTGCCCCTCATTCTTAGAGGCAGTCAAGAGCTAAATGTAATTTTCACCTCTCTTACAGGGAATTACAAATCTCTCCAAGTGTAGAAAATTGTGTTGCATGGGGCTGCTCTTGGTCTCCCACACAGATGGAAAACCCCAGAGGATCTGGTGAAAGAACAGCCTGCAGACTGTGGAACCAATCCCAGAAGGAAGCTTGTTATATTTAATTAGCCTCATGGTCATATTGAGAGAATTAACAATATTTTAATAAATTGCCATTGTACTCATGCTGTTTTAAAATGATCGTGTACAGCACCCTAAGTTCTACCTGAGAAGGGACCCTCAATAGAGAAGATTCATTAACGACAGTGTTGTAGAAGTACAGTGGCCTTTAATTATAAAACCACACGCAGTCTTCTGACAGTTTGCTGTACACATGATAAACCAAGGACTTTCTTTTTCAGCCCAAATTTCAAGGCAGTTTTTACTGGCACACACAGTAAGTACGTTGTGTATTCAGAAACTGTTAATGTGTCTCCATTAAAATGATAACATACATCAACTGTGATGTCTTCGTCCCTAGGGTACCCACTTGGCTCTTTTCAATTCCCTCTATGTAGGAAAATTAAAAGTTGCTAAAAGCAGGTTTTCAGGTTTCCATAAAGATGGAAGAAACCTAAGCAGGGAACACTGGGGTAAATAATAAAAGACCCTCATACTTTAACTCTGGAACTCACCAAAATAAATGGTTATTGCTTCAGTGCAGCAAATGGCACCGTTATGGAGTATTTATGCAGTTTCCTGCAACACACAGAACTCTTGAAAGAAATTAACTTCACAAACTGATCTATGTTGCTCATATATTACTGCAGGATCTCAGAGGAAGCAATATTTCACAAGTTTGTATGATATTAATAAATTATTGTTTTCTATTTCTTCTTATTGCTCTTTTTTTTTTCCTATACAAAACAAGAAGAAATAGAACTGCCTGGAACAGCCAAAAACCATCATCCAGGAGATCCAAGAGACAGCTGTGTGACAGCTGTGTGATAGTGCAGCTTGTACATCATGGGGCCAGAAGTGTGTTGTTGGCAGTGCCAGCACCTCTGCCACAGCACTTGTGTGAAAAATGCTGCAGAGCTCCCTTTTGTGGCTTACTCAAGGAAAAAAAAAAGGTGGTGTTTGGGGCAGAACATCTGTAATCAGCTGCAGCAAATACTGCCCCCCAAGCCAGCTGTGCCACCCAGACACCCCTGAACAACAGTGACAGCAAAATGTTCTGCGTGGTTGTTCATGCGGGTGACAAACAGAGGCATTTGTGTTCCTGTTTGCCAGTAGGAGTTTTGTTCTCACCCCTGACACCCCACAACAAGGTGTGCACTGCCAATCTGAATTCATCTAGGGTGGCTTGGACTCAAGGGCTGCAGCTGTTTTGGCCTGTGCTAAATACAGAAGAGAAAGAAAGGCACCCTTGAGTATGGTAGGCTTTATATTTTCTTGTAAAAAATCTGAGCTGAGTTAGAATATTCTAGTCATTCACTTCTCTCAAATCATTAGCAATTATTATCTACCCTGACTTTGGCACTATGAACTGAGCTAAAGACCTGAGGGAGAATTTAGGGAAAAAAATATACTTTGTCATATATATATTATCCATCCAACAACTCAGTTTCATTTGGAGAAAGGCAGTTGTCTCTAGGCTTCTACAAAGAGATTCCACCCACCATCTGAGTGTGCTGAGGCCAGGGCATAGGACAGACCATTAAAGAAAAACAGCCAGATAAACAAACAGGGAATTGGTGTCATTCAAAGAACAATTTCTTTTTCTTTGGAAGAGCTTGTCGGCAAAAGAAACACACACACAGCACTTTCCTGTCCATCTGTGAGACAGGTAACAGCAGTAATCTGAAATCTCTGACAGAGCAACAACTGAAAACATCTTAAATGCCCTGATGACAGTTCAGGCTGGCTTTCAGGTATCTCCTAAGACAGACATCTTGTTTTTGTTGTCTTCCTCAGCTAATTTGTCCTATAAAGTCATCCATTGCAGCCTTGTGATACGTAACAGCTTGCAAATTAGCTGGATGCTTGACAATTTGTACCCACGTGCTTTTCCAGCACTGCTGCAAAGACAATGGCTTATCTCACACCACATCAGGGAAATCAGGAGAGAGCTCCTGCTTGGCCCAGGAGGAAAACCAGGTCACTCACACCTTAGCACACCCACAGCTTGGATCTCTGGTACCAGGCACTGCAGTGGTGAGGGCTGCCCAGCCCAGAGCTTGCTGTGACCAGCTGGGGATCACTGCCTCCCAACAGTGATCTTCCCAGGAAAACCACACTGAGCTTCTCATGAATCTAGTTTTCAAGCTTCCAAAAGCACATATTAGTAATCACCTTTATCTTTAAAAAACAACAACAACAAAAACTTGAAAAAGCATGGCACTCAGCCTTCAGTGTCTCATGATTACACATACACAGAACGGAAAGAAAATCTCTTTAATAGAGATCACTTTCTTTTTGTTGTCAGCCTTAAGTGTCTTCACTTTGAGAAAACAGTAAGGCCCAAGCCTTCACCAGCAATTACTCTGCTGGTGTCATAAAAAAAAAAAAAAAAAAAAAAAGGGCATATTTTTTGGCTACAAGTTTTACAATATGCAAACCCTGGAAACTCCTGTAAACAAATATAATGCAGTGCTTTTTGCCATGAAAATGTATTCAATTTTAGGATCATTTCTATCCTAATGACTTTTGATGGGTTATTTTTGTTTTCATTGTGCCATTAATAAAAAGTGATAACTCTTTAGCTCTAATTAGACCACTATCATAGAGCCTATTAATAATTCAATACCCCCTTTATCTATTCCCTTCCCCTTCAGAGCTCTTCAATCAGGGCTTATGCAGCAGGTTGCATTTGCTCTGAAAATCCATTAGCCTTCTGCCTCACTTGTGAGCTTTCCAAGGGACATAAATGGATAGATACATAATTTTATTTATTTATTTGTGTGCTTCTGCTTTTACGCTAGATGTAAAACAATGGTGGCAGTGGTGGGGAGTGGGAAGAAGGGGCACATAATAATATCTGGTGTCACAGCCTTACAGCTTAATTTGTCATCTTATTTTTCCACATGCAAGATTCTGACAGCATTGATCACCTGAATCTGTTAAACAATTTTTTCATGAGGCTGACACACTGCCCCAGTGCTTGCATCTATCAACATCTGCCTGATTTATTGGCTTAATAACTGAAAATCATTTGGTAGCCCAGCTCTATTTTGCCTGAACACTGACCTGTGACCTTAATTTGCTGCCTTTTGAGTTTCTTTGTTCTCCTATAACATGTAGCTCACTAATCAGCAGAAACAGCTTTATAAACTTAAATAAATATTTAACTGAGCTCTAGGAATATGAATGTTTAAATGATTCTTCTTGGAAAAGTATAAATAACCCAGACTAAACAGAACTACTGAAATCAAAGGCACGCTTGCAGGAAGGATGGGATTTGGTACACTTTTAATATTTCATGTCTTTCTCTGTTCCTGTTTCAAAATATTGACAAACAGCTGTTATGAATTTCTGAAATAAAAGAAACGCTTCTCTCACTGCTAAGTCTTTATAATAAAATCCAGAAAGCAAACACAGTGATTTTTTTTCTTTGAGGTACCAGAGATAAGACTAATTGCAATAAGGTGGTGACAATTAGAATTGGTAACCTCACATTATGGGAAAAGTTTAGTAGTTTAGCACAACAAAAACCTAATTTAGAGCATATCCTTACATTTTACGGTTTAATGAAAACCAGCAAAAATACTTTACTGTAGGAACATTTCCAACCTTCCCAGGTCTCCACCTACTAATAAGCATGCACACAAATCCACAAACTTTTTAAAAGAAAAAACATGAGTTTAGGACTTGCTTCGAAACTCTGTATGAGCACAAAACACATTCACCTATTTTTTTGCCGAAAAACACAGTGGCAATCATGATCCCTTAGACACGCCTATGAAACAGGCATCTAAGGTTGAGATGTGACTTTCCAGTCAGAAATTTCACTCACTTTGTGAAAAGAAAACCAGCAGTTTTCTTCAGTCATTAGGAAAATTACTAGTGTTAGGCAGTCCTTGAAAAAGCATTCTGTTGAGAACAGGCTGAGAAGGTGATTTACAGGGTGGGAATGATTGGGTAGAATAAACACCCTGGAACTGCTTCCTTTCAGACCTGTTTCTTCCCATCTCCCATTCCCCTGCCCCCTAAGCCACACTCAGAGTGGGGCACTGCACAGAACAGCCTGGATGATAAAGCAGGGAGTCAACACTCTTCATTAGCAATAGGAAAGGGGAGCTTTTCCCCCATGCCATTTTGGCAGAGTAGCAGAACCCTTCCTGCTGTGACAGAAGACTTAAGAGAACTTGCAGAAGTCCACGGGAGGTGGGTATTTCCAGGAAGGTTGTTTTGTTAGGAGGAAAGACAGGAATGTAGTTTTAAAGAGAAGAACCATGTTCACATTACCATGTTCACAGTATCAAGGAATAGGTCACCTATGGGACCATGAAGACTGTGTGTCAAATTTAGCCCTCCAATATGTAGGTAACCTTTGAAATAACTGTAAAACTAAGAGAAGATGTCATCTTTAATTTCAAAAAATTCTTGTAAATCACCCATGAAGAAAATATTAGGTTCTCATGCATGTTTTCATTTCACCAATACAAAATTTCTCCTCCAACAACTTCAGAGATCTTAAAACAGGCAAAATAGCAATTGGCTCAATTGTTCCTATAAACTGGGATTTACATGGTTTCTATCTTAAAGCCTACCTGCATACACTTCAAAGGTTTGATGAGCTTGACAACAATAGCTGTGATTTTTAAATATATTGAACTTCTTTCCAGCACTGTATTCACACTGTTTCAATTTTTATTTGATCTTGATTATAAAAGTATGAGAAGGAAATAACAAAGCCTAGCCTATGGAGATTATCAAAGCAAACGATCTTCTTGGATGTGGGTTAGTACTACAGCCAGCAGACCTGAACAGACATTTCCTCCCCATGGAAGGCTGGCTGGCCCACAGGTCAGTGCTCAAGTCTAGGCAGTCATTTGTTATGGTACTTAAAGGGGAAAAGAAACATGCTTCTAACAGTGACCTCTTCAAAATTCTTCCTATAGCTAATTTCTGTAATATACAAGTATGTTTGTGGCCTGTTGTCAGTCAAATTAAGAGCATGTTATTTAATGCCTGTCATCTAGATGGCAAAAGTAAGGGAAAACATCTTGATTTGCTTCTTTTAGTTTATCTCAATTGTGTGCATAATACTTGAAGGTTAATAGTGTGACAATGATGGACCAAACCATGCAAAGAATATCTTTCTAGCACTGGACAATTTCCCTGTGAAATGGATTGGAAAGAATGTGATAGTGTACAGAAGACTATATTAAAATTATGGCCCTTCAGTCTGATGAAGAGTGGAAACGTTAGTTGCTCAAAGGCACCATTAAAATTAGAAACATCTATCTATACGTTGTCTTGAAAACTGCTGTAGACCTCTGCACACACGCTCACGTGGATATTATTCTGTTTGGGAACTTGGCTATAGCTCACTTGTAGGCTCTGCTTAGATAAGAACTCATAAGAAGAAGAATCTGAATTCTTGCACTGGGAATGATGCAATAGTTCAAGCACAGCTTGTAAACAACAACAACACCAGCAACAAAAAAGCCCGTGTCAAAAAAGTTTCCCTGTAGGACTGTCTTTCTAAACAAAAATGCAATTAGCCAATGAAACTTTTAATACTTAAATGACAAAATATTGCTGCAAGATAATCTTAATTGAAATCTCAACCTCTGCACAGTTTTTCTGTACTTAATGGAATCGGAAATATTTTAAGATCAATTAGCAATTATAAGAAGTATTTTGCTCCCCTAAGGCTAACATTTTCTGCAAAGACGCCCAGGTATTTTCGAGAAGCTTCAAGGAGCCTTAATGTGGAAATATTGTAAGAAATCTTGTGGCATTGTCTATTCCAGTGCATCCCCACTTTCATAAGAGCTCTCCACATATGTAACTGAGAAATGACGGAATCTTTGTCCTCCTCCTGAATATGTAATTACATCCTTCTAAATTTATCAAAATTAAATTAGGCTCTCCAAATGCAGAGGTTTTCGCAGGGTAACATTTTGTCTAATTTTTACAATAAAACACCATTCTACCTGTTGGCTGATAAATTCTTACATTAAATCTTTAAAGACTCTGTTCCTCCTACTATGGAAATTGAGCTGAAGTTTTAAACTTGAATGTATGAATCAAACAGGATCGAAAAATCTTTTACTAAAAATCAAGGTTTTTTGACTATCAACCAACTGCCAAGACAAACTATCATTGTTATTTACTAGAAACTGCATTAGCTATTGGTCTTGAGAGGAAAGAAACTCACATTACTCAAAACATTCCACTGCAGAGGTACACATTTTTAAGCAGAGATACCTGTGGGCATCTGCAGAGAAGCATTGATGATGCTGGACACAGAAGCAGGAGTAAATTCCAGACACGCAGGGTTCTACAATTCTAGTTCAGCATTGCCCAGGACATTCATATTATTAATCATCTGCAAGTGGCCCAAAGACCAGTTGAGTGCTAATGCTGACTGAGAAATCAATTGAGGAAACATTCAGATGAATTTTTGATTTTAAAAGGAAATGCAATTAAAAAGAAANAGCTGTAATACAAATCTAGGAACTTCATCTGGGGTTTCACAAAAGAAAATATCCCATAATGTCATAATGTTGTAAATACAGTATTAACAGATAGGTAGAAGGAACTATTTTTTTTTCCTTTTTCTTGGGCCAACAGCTGAAATTAAGGCAGACTGTGACATTAAAAGTTCAAAGGAACCCACACACAGTGCCCAGAGCTCAGAGTCCCATCAGCTCCATTCCCCTAAGGCACCAACCATGAAGAGATGACACAAGTGCTTTTGTCATCAGGTGCTGAAGGGAACCAGAATAAAACCTCATCTTACCCTGTAAATGGTTTCTGCAAGGGGTGCCTATGCTCCCAGGCTTTGCCAAAGATACAGATTATCAAAAGTGCTTACAAAGAGAAGGATGGCTGTGCTTTGCAAGGTTAACAGAGACAAGCATATTCCATGTGCTGCGGGGAAAAGAAGGTGGGGAGAGAAGGGAGCAGTGTGGAGAGGATCAGCCAGAGAGCAGTTTAGAATAAATACATGAAGCATAAGGAGAAACATGAACTGTATGTGAAAGAGGAAATCCTGATCAATAATTTAGGAAGGATCACAGCAATGTGATCAGAGCAATGCAGTTGATAATGATGTCAGCGTTTTGGATGTGCAGAAAGGGAGAACATTTGAAGTAGTGAAGATGAAATTAAAATGTACTGTAGAAAATGCTGAGATTTCAGCAGCAAAGATTAACGAATAACAGAGAGGGAAAATGACAGGAGGTTGTAACAGAATAAGCAGAACAACCTGAGGTTTTAGCTGAAGCTACTAGTGAGCAGTAGTCATGAGATTACTTAACTTTAGTTCATTACTGATTTTGCACTCAGAAAGGACCAATTTTTACTTAAACAAAAACTGTGCAGTTTTCAGTATAAAAAAGAGCCATGAAGTATCCACAACTAGTTTTCAGAGACCAGAAATAGAATGGATCTTTTGTGTACCAACACTTGAGGGCTGGATCACTTACAGATTAGTGATCCTAGGGCAATGCATATCCTACTTTGTTCCCTACGCTTCCCTCCAAATAAACCTAACTTCCATGGTGGCTTAGCCCACATTTGATGGTAATAACATAAAGACTTTCTAAAACACTCCATTAAGTAAGCCCAAGGGCCAATGCATAAAAGAGCTGATGTTCCTAAACCATTCAATGTGCTTGGATCGTTTACAAATGTGAAAAACACAGCACAAATGATATAAAATCAGTGAGTGCTCTGCCCTCGGCACAGACCCTGCCCCTTCTTCCTCCCCAAGCACCTTCAGGAATAAATTGAGAAGCAATAAAAGCAAAGCCATTTCTGAGCTTCTGTAGAGTGAAACAGAGGGGGTTTTGTTGGCTTTTTTTTTTTTTTTAAACAATTGTTTTTAATGTATGAAATACAACAGATTTAGTTAATTCCTTTTTTTCTCCCCAAATATGGAAAGTTACATAACTTAGCTATCTGTATAACCACATTTTATTGCACATGCATTGTTTAAACTGAGAGATTTCTTTTCCTGCTCTAGTATACTGGACTATGTAATTCCCTTTACAGTCTGCCTAGGAAAATTCCTCCTTCCTAGAAGTTACTGACCATATGTATCTGGGGAATGGAGAACCAGACACAAAGACATGTTGCAGAGACAATGAAAATGTAGGCTTTTCTGATGGTTTCAGAAGAGACCACATAGGCTTTTACAACCTAAAAAGCTACTAAAAATTACCGGACTGAAAGTAAAGCTGAAGGGAAGGATTTTGTCTGAAAGGAAACAGCAAGCAGGGAAAGAATTTTTTGCTAAATCTTCTATTTTAATTTATTCTGTTTCACCCAGATCTCAATTTCTGCATTTGAAAAATTCACAGTATTATTTTCTTTTCAAGTAAAATCTTAACAAGAGTTTAAAAAAGCTCTTTGGGTGTTTTTGGAATGCTTCTGTTAAGAAAAAATATAGAGGTGAGTCCACCTGACAGCCTTGTCAGGGCATCCCAGCCTTTGCCAGCAACAACAAGTGATGCAGTCCAAGGGAGCAGATTTTCAGGGCAGTGCTGACAGCTGGACATGGTAACCCCCAGTCACTGCTCCAGGACTGAGTCATCCAGTTCATTCCCATCCAAAGGAATGTTAGTTTACCTGTCCTGGAGACAACTGCACAATGCAAATCAAAACCTGGCAAGTTATATACCAGAAAAAGAAAAGCAAAAGCAACAACAACAAAAAAGAAAGTTCAAACTGCAAACATACAAATTCCAAGTGCTCTAAGTATGTAATTAACAAGAAAAAAAAAAATAAAAAGGAAATTCTTACAAAAGCCCAGCAAATAACATCTGGGTTTGAATGCATTTTATCATTGCATATCTTGGAAATAAGAGCGCAGCATTTCCATCACCTATAACTTTTAGTGGAAGAAACTCTCAAAAAACATCAAGAGAAAGAATAATGTCAAATCTTTATAAGTATCATTAGCTTGTCAATTAGTGCTGATTATTGTACTGTTCACATGTGGTGGGAAACAAGGCAGACATCCAGAATGGGCTTTTTTCAGCACTGATGCAAAGTCCATACTATCTCATTGCTTAAATAATTCATTTTCAGCTTTCAAAATGAGGTGAAGTGACAAACTAGACCCATTTCTTGCCATGCTCTATTTAGTTCATCACAAATTTTTACCAGTTAAAGTAGTCCACAAGGCTGGAATGGAAAAAGCACTTTAAAAAAAAAAGACTTTCAGTATTCCCACAGAAGTTTCATAGCGAATGCAAGCAGATCACAGACTAAATCAAAACCTTTGGAGAGTCAAAATTGGGTTTTTTAAATTATATTATGTAATGCTTGTAAAGACACAAGCTAATTTGTGTAATGCAGGAGCTGAGGTTACTAAGATGCCAGATGAAGTTGGACTGATAAACATGGCAAAGGCTGGCCTCTGAATATTCCTTTTCTGGTGGAAATAAACAAACTTTCAAGCACATCAACTTCTCTCTGATCTGAGGAAACAGATCAGAGAGCCAAAGTAAGATGGTCATGCCTTACAGCATCTGGCAAACCACACCTCAAAGGCCACAACCAGCAGTAGTCCTAATACACTCTAGATAAGGTCAGTTTGCAAGAGGGGGTAATATTAAAGAAAGTTTTAGAGATGTGCTACAAGACAGATGTATTCTTGACTACCTTATATTTCCTAATGAAAAAATCTAAAAAAAACCCCCAAAAAACCTGAACATAATGCACATGCCTCTCTCATTATTGGATCTCCTTTGTGAATAATGTGTTTTCCCTGAGTAATTTAAGTTTATGCCATCAATGGGCCATAATTAAATTGGGACCTGGATTATCCTGAACTGTTTCCAAGGAATCAGCACTAGGTTTCTTCACCTTTTCTCATCTGCTCACATGATTTGACATGCCCTTGGAGTGGCTGAAACAATAAATAAAACACTGCATGTGAGTACTAATACAACACCAGAAGTCCTTCAATTTTGACTTTTATTCTCTCTTTGGTTCAGTTAGTACTACTTAAAATTGGAATATTTCCTTTGGAAGGGTAGTTGCTGGGTTGCGTCAATAGAAGCAACTGATTTTAGTTTGAAACTTACTTTTATATGATTGTCCTACACATCTTCATCACAGCAGAATAGAAAAATGGAAGCAAAACCAAGCAATTCTGGCAGTCACTGAGGATACATTTGAACTGACAAGAAGTTGCAGCTGTGGTTTATCGTGGTCCCTTGTTTAAGCCCACTAAGGAATCTGTAGCTCCCCACTGGCACTGTCACACTCAAGGAGCTGACTCAGATCTAATGTTTTTCTTATGCTGGCACTGTAGTGGTAGTTGTACTCAGGTACAATATTGAACTTTTGTTGAAATCCTACAGAAACTACATGTCTTGGAGCTCCGAAGAACACACCCTGTTTCAAACCTCCTGAGCACCTAATACTACATACTTCTTTTACAAAAATACTAAAACCATATACCACTATTTACAATTTTCTGGAAGCTTTCTATAGTGTTTCTTTGTATTTCAGTCATTTACACCTTTGACCCGATCTTTGCTAGACCAAAAAATGTGGTTAATTGTGCATCTACTGCTAGAGGGCTTTAGAGGTTTTTTGTTATTTTAGGGAGAGGAGGGGAGGAGGGATGCTGTCTTATTTTCAGGTTGTTGTTGGTGGGGTTTTTTTGTTTGTTTGTTTGTTTGTTTTAATCTGATTAATTTAATTTATTTTTTTTTAAAAAAGCATACTTCTGACAAGAAACATTCAACTTTCCCAATTTGAATGAATAGCTATCTTACACTCATTTTTGAGAAATGTTTAACTTGGAAAATTTATGCATCTCTTTCCACTAATTTGTAATTGGCATTATACACTTATTGAGAGAGATTTTTCGTCTTCAGTACACGGGCAAAACCACTCAAGACTATGGTTTTGTTCAAGGAAAATCTGCCTCCTCAATGAAGGGCTATATAGCTTTATTTAGAGTCTGAAAATATACTTTTAACATGTGGATGCTGAAAATCACTTTATTAGAAAGAGGAATCAAAATCCCACCTGCCAAATTCAACCACTACCTTTAATTTTAAGTCAAAGAGCAGGCCCCATATGACAGGGCTGTTCAATTGACCTCACATTTACCACTAGCCTAGAAAAAACTAATACAAACACTCTGCAACTTCAATTATTATTTATTATTTATTTATTATTTATTTTATTAATTATGTTGCTGTGGAATGCAGCAACATAATGCTGAATTACACCTTCACAAAAATGTGTGAAATCAGAACAGGGAACTGTAAGAAAGTAGAAGTTTGGTTGGTTTTGGGGATTTTTGTAGTTGTAGTTACTGATGGCTACAAGCCTAGTACCTTCTACCATGAACAGATTAATAAAACTTGTAGAGTGATTATTCTAAGAAAAGCTTTGTAAAATTTCTTGGATTAGTAAAGTCTGTCTGGCAGCCTCATCCATAAAGTACATAATGAACAAAAATTCAAGTCACCCATAGACTAATAACCACTGCCACAATGTATTTCACATATCCATTATATGCACAGAGACACAATAAATATCAATGGATTTACAAAGGTACAAAGCTGAACTTTGAAATTCTCTCCCTTTTCCTCCTCTGCACACACAACATCCCAGACTTTTTAAACATATTTACTTAATAAATTACACAGGCTGAAGTTTTTATCTTCAACAAATGCCATGGAAGAACAGGCTGCCAGTGCTAGAGAGCAGAAATGGGGTATCCTGTCCAGCTCCCAGCCAGAAAAGGGCTTCCAACAGCACCACCAAATTTCAGAAAATAGCCTGGCAGCACCATCCACACTCCCCTTCAGAGAGAGCTCTGCAAGTCACCAAATCTAATTATCCAAAAATACTCATTAAGATTCAGGTAGGAGTTATAATTGCTTAATCTCATGTCATTATTACCATTAACTAGTGTCTCTGACATGAAATTCCTTCTCCTTTCTCGTATTTGCACTCTTCAGGCAGGCATTTGCTGTTACCAAGCCTTGCCACATCTTGGCCAGAATGTGTCTGTCTAAAGGCTTTTTGAACCTTTGTCTTTCAAAGGAATCCCATTAGCTCTGCCACCAGTCACACTGCTGTGATCTTACAGATTGTCAATAACTTTTTGATAACAAGCTGTAGTGTTAAGACATTTGAACTTAGATGCTGCCCACAAGCTCTTGGAAAAACAGAAAAAAAGGAAAAAGGCAGCAGGAGCAGCAGGATGCAGCAGGATTCCTTCCTTCAGCCCAAGCAGCCAGTATTCCCATTAGTGGGGAAGGCAGTGAATTAATGAGAACCAGAAAGACACTTCGGGGATTAAGAAGCCTTTGCATGAGGATAAACCAATATTTCAGAGCCACTTGGAAGTTTTTCCAGAAAGAGGACCTAAAGTTTCCAGTCAAATGGCAGTACATAACAACGTATGTTACTACAACACTGCATATTGTACTTTAACCTTCATTAAAAGCATTGCTAGAACATTACTACTTTTTTTCCCCCCTAAATATTTAAAAAAGCAAACCTAGAACGTCAGCTAAATAATGGAGCAATATAACATCACCTGAAATGCCTCAATGCTCTTCCTCTACACGTTGAGTCTCCCAGGACAGAGGAGAAATCCCTTTCCCTGCACCTGATTGACCTGATGTGGCACAGACCAGCCAGGACTAGTGAAACAACCTGTTTTCCTCCAGGCTCTGCAGCCAGCCAGCCTTAAGGAAGAGCAGCCACCATATCCTGCACACAAAGAAAACAGATGCCATCTGCTACACACACCATAAATCTTCCTTGGATTGCTTGCACCTTAAGATAATTAATTAAAAACCAGTCAGGATAATTATTTTAAAATCAGTGATTTCTAAATAATTGTTTTAAGATCACACAGATGAATTCCCACCTAAAGCAGACATAAAATTTTGGAATCCATGAATGCATTCAAAGGTTTTTATATCAACTAGTTAACATTTTGAGTTTTCTTAATTATGTAAGAGATGTTTCATCTGAAGAAATTATTTATTAATTATCAGAAACCTCTTTTCTCTCCATAAATGGAAACTGATAATTTTTAATTCCCAGAACACTTTATTTAAAAGAGGATACAACCTAAAAAAACAGCCAGAGAGGTAGCCCTGCTGAATGCCCACAGCAAAATAAAAAGCACATGCATTATGCTTGAAAAATTGATGCAAGTCCTTTCACAATTCCTTGTTCTCCCCAAACATAACGAATTATGATGCACAGAGGAGTCTACTTGGTTAATTTATACAGATACATTAATGTTTGCTTTGCAAAGAATGATGCATGAGCTGCAGAAGTCATCCAGTGCAAAGCACAGTACATTTCCTAGTAATATTTCCCAGCACATCACTGAAAATAAAGCTCTGAACTTCATTCTCTTGGATACCTGAGGATGACAAAATCAAAGAAAGCATCAGTGAGGCAGTGATGAACACTAGGTTTCTAATTCCAAATGAAATGATCATTGCTACTGATACAATCCCCACTTCCACATCCCACCTCCTCTATAGCAGTGATCCATTAACCCATACTCTCAAGTCCAAGACAATATCTTGTGTTTCAAGCTGTATCCATCTTTTCTAGCAATTTTACAAGTGAATCCATAACTAAGTCAGAGAAAAACGTATTACTTGTTGGCTTTTTAAGGATATTGAAGTAAAATTATCCTATTCATTTTAAACCCACATTATTTTATCTTTTTATAACTGTTCAGATGTTACATTGAACAATTGCCTTTCAAGAGAGTTACTGTGGCAAGTATACAAAATAGTTTTACATTCATGTTCCATTTTTCCCTGTATTTTTTGCTTGAAACACAAAATACACTTTCTATATCCTGGTACCACAGCCTTTAGCTAAATGCATGTGGATGTATAATCTTGGGTAATGTATACTCCTAGAGAGCAGTCACACACAAACTTCTCAAAAGCATTATTAAAAACATTTTCAATAATATTTACTGAAAAACTGTGTAGATATCAGAAATACTATTTTTTCAAAGTTGTAATTATAGTATTTCTCCTTTGTATCAGAAATGGTCTGGAAGACTTTTTCTAGATGAGAGAAGTATTTGTTATGAAAAACATATTTTTGAAAACATATTTCTCTTAAATGTAGCATCTGAATTAAAGGTCTCCAGTTTTCTTGGGTGGAATTGGCTCATAATGTTGCCTTAAAAGAGCACATTGCACATGGCACTAAATTAGGAAAATCCCTTGAATGGGGCCTGTGGTCTCATTTCAGGCTTGCTCTGTTGCATCTCCTTGGAAATACTGCCACAATAAACATTCTTTAGTGGAGATGTTCAATGTTTTATTCTGCACAGCATTGGAATGGACTAAATACACAATTAAACGAATAAGATAACTACATTTTGCAATTATGAAACCTCTTTAAGTGTTATACTGAAAACAATGGCTATAAAATAAATTGTGTAAAGGATTTAAAGTGAAATTTCCTTCCTTGTCAAATATTAGAAGTTTGTTCTTAGGATTTACTCATTAAAAAGTTATGCATCATTTACAGTTTCTTGCTTTTTTATGACTCACAAGGCAGACCAGCACCATGCTCATACCATGAGCTTTTGCTATCCATTAAAAAAGCCCTTTCACCCCATGAGTAAGTGGTTTCACAATGTGCCCTAAAGGTTATTAAAAACTAAACAAAAAATATGTTTTGCTGGTGAAAAATATGAAAAATAAAGAAAGGAACCTAGACCTATCCAAAAGGGAAATGACACAGCTGCAATCTGTGGCCTTGCCAGCTCAGCTATTTCATACAAGTGCCAACTTAATTCAAAAATATTCAACAATAATCACGTGCGTCATGAGAGACTGCATATGTTCATTTTCATGTTGACATCAAAATGGGAAAATTCTTAAAAACCTGATATAATGGGAAGTGTCCCTGCCCATGCAGAGGTTTTGGGACTGGATGACCACTAAAATCCATTCCAAGCCTTTAACATTCTATGATTCTGTGTGTTATTATTCAGGATTAGTCAAACTCTGAAGCTGCCTGTAAGATTTTGGCTGAGAGATACTTCAGTTTTTATTAAAAAACACAAACCAACTTTTAAATATTTGATCTAGAGTACTTATTTTTAAAAGAGTTTGATCTACAGCAAATAGATCCCAAATGTACACATTTTAGTATGAATACAAACGCTGAATTGCTGTGTGTATAATTTGGAGCTACCACCTGAGATGCTAAATAAATATAAATAGAGAGAAGTGATAGTTTTTTGGAGGTTGAAGAAGTAGTATTCATGGGGATAGAGCAGCTATTGTTAAGACTACCTTTGTAGAAGGATATGTAAGGTATGCTCTTTGTTCTGTGTTTAACAAGTTCCTAGAGGTTTTGATTCTATTTTTAAGGGCACTCATACTGATATAAAATTGCAAATAGACTTTCCTTGCACACCCAAACACATGTACACACTGCAGGAAACACAACCTGTTCACAACAGAATATTTTTAATCTGTGCCCCGAAGAAGACATTTCTAATCAAAGCTCAAGTAGGCATCCTTCTTTTGATTTATTCAAACATGATATTACTCTGGCACCCCACGAGTCTGTGATATATCCTCAGGCTGTATAGAACACCATGCAAGAAAACAGTGACTAGGAAAGCTAAGTATTGTCCTTTAAAAAAAACAAAGTGAAACAAGATTCACAACAGATACAAAGCCTAATGTCCAAGTAATTCAGATATTAATTTTTTTTTAATGCTGTTTCTAGAACAAGTCATTTCTGTGGTGATAAATCTGAAGGAGGAGTTCACTCACAAGGTACCAGCCTGTTCTCTCGGCATGAGGGAAATCTGCCAGTTTGAAAAAAGATTTATGTGCATATCCAAACCTACAGCAGTCATCTCATCAAACACCCTCACCTCTAAAGGAAGGTGATTAAAAACCTACCAACAAATTAGTAATAGGTACGTGGCTAAATAGGATGTTGTAGTTTTCATTCCTCGGGGATTTTGGATTTAGGGATCTGCAGAAATAATTAAGAATATCATGCCTATTGCCATGAGAACAAATACACTAGCAAGGAACCAACATTTAAACTATTAGACAACTTTACTCTTGGTAAAATTACTTTCTTAAGAAAAAATAGGTTTTACTACATTTTAGAGTTGTTTACAATCAATATGAGCTACCACATCATATATTTTCCTCAGAAAGTAGTTACCAAAGTTTGAGTTGAGCAGGTTATGTGTCTTCGTGGCAAGTATTGGCCTAAAATAAACATATTCAATAGCTTGAGAGAAGCCAGATTTAACAGGTTATATATGGAAAAACTCAGTATTTACAGATAAGCAAAATATCTGACAGCAGGTAAAGTAATTTTACTTGGCAGATTACATTCATGTGTGGAAATGTAAACTTCTAATTTATCAAACAGCAGGAAAGACATGGCATTTTATTGGATTTCTGTTCCAGTTTCCAATCCATATGATGGTGTAATTTCTCTGGCTCGTAACGGTAAATTCTTATTTATTGTAGCAAAAGTAAGAGTGTTAATATTCTGAACCTTTCTTTTTATTTTGTGTGTCTTCTACAGTACCTGGAAACAGAACTGAAATCATAGAAGAAACTGAGGAATGCCTTGGTTTATATGTTATGTCATTAATATATCAGTAATTAACAATGTGTTTGCAATATACTCCCTTCTGAGAAATCCTTCCCAAGAAGTACAGCTACCAGTGGTGTTTTGTCCACTGATGATGTGTAGAAGGAAAGAATTCCCTGTGTCTTCTGGTGAGGGCCTCCCAAGGGCAAGAAGCAAGCAACCACAACTTGGTAAGAGTCTGTGGTCTCTCAAATTCATCCCAGTAGGACTGCAAGGAAAAAACATCTCACAGAAAATCTAAAGAAAAATTATACATTTAAATTCTAATTCTGAAAACTAATATATATACTTAAAATACAGTTTTGCTGCTCTTGCTTTCAGGTATCAGAGTTGTTACATGCCCAAGATTTGTGTCACTGAAACAATGCCTGGCCTGTGAAGCATGGAATAACTTCTACAAAAAGTTCACAAGTTCAGTCCCAGGCAGATGGCAAAGTGGCTTTAAACTGTAGAAGCTTCATTAAAGGAAAAGAAAAGATTGTGGATTGTTGTTTTGTTGCTTGGTTGGGTTTTCTTTTTGGGGGGAGATAGTTTTTGGTTTTTTTTGGTTTTGGTTTTGCAAGTTTTTCCACGTGTGTATATGAAAAAGGGGTTCAAATCAGGTTTAACTAAACTAGATTGGGCAGGGTTTTTTTAATCTTTTAACTAGGCTGGACTTTTGAGAATAACTGAGGAATGTAGAAATGGGGTCAGAATGAGGGAGCTTGATATTGTTCCTCCAACCAGGCAGGTGAAAGGGAAAGTCAGACAAGGAAACAACAAGACAAAAAGAGCCTGAAATCAAAGCAAAACAGGGAATCTTGAAACACCAGAAATGCAGGACACTGGAGGTGAAAATCCAGTAACACCCGTTTGTTATAACTGACTATGATGGGGTTTTATTTAAATCACAAAGGATGAAAATCTCATTTCTATACATTTTCTGGTGTTTCAGTCTCTCTTGAAAAACATATCTGATCAGTGGACTTGGACAGAAACAGCTTTTTCAGTGCTCCACAGGTATCTGCAACTCTCCAAATGCATTATTTGCTCCTTCATAAAAACATCCAAGACCACCCCTTGTTCTGAAGGCCTTTTTAAGCAAAATTGTAAAATTATCAGTTTGCTTCCAGTCTACTGTAATATAAATTAATATCTTAGCAATCAATAGTGCCTAAGTTTCAAAGCTTGCTTTATATATACTTCAAATAAAAAGTTTTATTAACTTTTAAATGCATTACCTTTCGTGCTTTGAATAAGTCCTTTCTTCTACACTTCAGGGATAGAAAGAAACTGCTAAATAAAATACCTGAGGAATTAATCACTCAGCTTCATCTTCTCTAACATTGTCATATATAATTGCATTTACAAATAATGTTAAAGTGGAACCTGTGATTTAAAGGGGTTGGCAATTTTTTTTGTTTCTCCTTAAGATAAATCATCAGCTCATTTTAGAGTTTTTGAAAGCTAGAGAGTTTTGACATTCATTAGGAACATAATGGGTTACTTAAGCTTTATGTTTACCTATATCTCTTGAATGTTCTTCAGTTTAATGGTATCTTGGAATATGTTTGAAAACCACAGCTGAAAAACCACTCAACAGCACTTAAAGCACTAGGAAAATAGAACAATTTTATTCTATTCGTGAATACACAACCATAAATACCAATGCACTGTTGCAAGGTCTTTCAAAATACAAAGTGTAACCAAGATAACTAAAGGAAAATTAGTGTTAGGTATAATCCCATTTGTGTGTATGCTATAGAAACAAGTACTTATAACTCATTTGCTTGAAGTGTCTCAGAAATTACAGGCAATTGCTAACAGTTTTGGATAGATGTGTTTATGTTCCTTAATATAAACCGAAAAACCTTATGAGAGCAATTAAAGCAACACTTGCAAACACCCAGTTCTAAGAGCTGTAGGTTCTTTTACCCTCCCCACATTAAAGACAATATCTGATTTTGTTTTCATAGGAGTTTACATTTCTGTCAGGCATGGGCAACTTGCATGTTTTCAGTTTATCTGGCACACTAAAGTATGCAGACTCTGTGCCCACATTCTCCTGCTCTTACCACGGACACTGTCTGGCGCCCCACAAGTGTGGGCTGGTGTTTACCAGGGAGTTTCAGAAAATGTTTAGCATGGACCCAACACATTGAATACTCCGTCCTGAATTGATATTCAGTGTGAAGTCTACGGAGGAAAACATGGGTCTGAAGTTTCCCTGGTGCTGAAATAATATAAAACAATGTTCCCTGCTTATTGGAAATATACATTTTTCCCCAGATTTTAATGATAAGTTTTCTATGCAGCTGGACACAGCTATAGTTCATCTGATCTCTGCAAAGAAAGTTGCACATGGATGTGTCATTGTCTTTCAGGGCAGGGAGGTTTCAGCTAACACAGGGTGGGTGTTCTTTGGGGGGATGAAAAGCGATGAGTCATTACAGCATCTGGACTGTGAAGTGTCAGTAGCATCACTAAGCTCTGCAAATAGATCACAGAATAATAGAATGGTTTGGGCTGGAAGGGACCTTAAATATCACCTCATTCCAGCCCCTGTCGCGGGCAGGGGACACCTTCCACTAGACCAGGTTGCTCAGAGCCCCATCCAACCAGGCCTTGAACAGGGATGGGGCAGCCACAGCTTGTCTGGGCAACCTGTGCCAGGGCCTCACCACCCTCACAGTAAAGAATTTTTTTCCTAATGTCTAATCTAAACCTACTCTCTTTCATTTTGAATCCATTCCCCCTTGTCCTGTCACTTTGTGCACTCGTAAAACCTCTCTCCACCTTCCTAAGTCCACAACAAAAGTATATTTAGAAGCTATGCTATTTCAAGCTTATCTCTTATGGATCTTTGTAGGACAGCACCTACATTTGTACCTTATACTGAATATTCAATTATTTATAATATTACCCTTACTGAGAGCATTGAGAGTCAGAGCCTGGGTATGAGTATTGCAGTGTTTTGGTCCAGCCTGGCTGTCACAACCCTCCTTCTACAGAGCTCCAGCCTTCACTTGCAGTGAAGTGTGCTGATTTCTACCAGTCATTCCCTTCAGACTACTTTCAACATGCCTTTTTTATTCTACAAAGGATATTACTCCTCATCACAGTACTTCCCTTACCTTTACAAATATTCTTATTTATACATCAGCTGTATACAACAGCATTAAGCCTCAAAATTTCCACAGGAACAGAAGAGTAGTATCATTTAGGAAATAAAGAAGATGGAGGGAAAAAAATCTGTAGTGATTGTCTCAGCACATACAAATAGTTAAAATATTCAAGTTTTGGTACACAGTGAGTGCCTAAAGTCTAATATGTGAACTTCATAAGTCTATGGCTATTCAGTGTCAGAATTATCTTGTGTGAATTCTCAGTGCAATATTGAGAGATTAATTACAGATTAATAGCTTGACTATGATTTTTAATTATGTTTTTAATATAATTAAATTTACACTCATATTTACACTGTCTAATCAACAGTGATTTACTGGAAAAATGATGATTTCAGAATTCAGATCAAAATAAATGTCCACAGAATTCCATCTATGCCCAGCTTTTTCTTTTGGGTCATTCAGTTCAGGTATGTCAACAGAGGAACTTGTTTTTCTAGTTAATTGCCACTGGGGATACGGACATCTGGTATCATGAAAAACTGCCTTTCAGACTCGAGTGAGAACCAAATGAAAAAGAAACAATAAAGATTGTGCTGCACTTCCAAAACAAAAAAACCAACAAACATCAAGTGAAAGGATTATCCTATTCCCCCCCACAAGCCCTAGGGGACAGTGACTGGTGTCTTGCATCGTCATGGCATGTAAACTGTTGCTATGTAGATACTGTCAGTTTAAGATATGCATTGCCTTAAAAATTATAAAGAAATCCCTCCAGTAAAAATGCAAACAAAAGTTATTTTTAATATTCCAAAGGCTCAGACATTTTCCAGCAGTTACCATTCAACAGTGTGAGGCTTAGTTTTATTCCAGTGCATTGGTGTTAAATGAGTACATTAAAGGTAAAACACTTGCAGTCCTCATCTGTGCCTTTAACATGGATTAACTCACAATTGTGTTACTATTTGGGTAAAACCCACAAACAAGTGTGCCATGTCAGATAGGCCATATATGGTTTGAAAAATTAGAGAATTTGAACTTCTTATGTTATAAAGTGCTGTTAATATTATCCAGGGGGAAAAAATGCATCAGAATTATGTATGGACACAGTAACCTTTAAAATGTTCAGGTACTTATGTTGACAGACACTTCAATACTGGCTGACATCTAGGCTTGAGCCCATGAAATCCTAACAGCAAAAGATTTGCAACATTCAAGGTCCGAGTGAAACCTCTTTACGTTATTTGGAGACTCTGAAACCTGGAACAGTGGAACTTCAAAAATATTTCCTGTTTATAAGAGAAACAAATTGTTGCTGCTGAAAGCGAGCCGGTCATCTTTTGTTTTGTTTTAATTTTATGGCCCTACTCCCTCAACTAAAAAGAATTAGCAGCATTTTACAGATAAACTGTCTGAGGTCAAATCTGATCTACCAAAACAAGGTGGAATAATTTTTAAACAGTTATTCATAGTACACAAAAATTCAGGGTTTATTGCCACTTAAGGAATGCCACTTGCTACTCAGGAAGGACTCTGTCAATAATAATCCTGAAAATACCTGTGTTTAAAGATACAATGATCTATATAAAAGAATATATCCAGAAACATTAGTTTATATTATTTAAACAAAATCTTGTTTGAAGGAGGACCACAAGCCAGTCAGAAGAAACTGAAAAGGAGATACACCTTTCCCAACACATTTTTCCACACACTACTGGGAAGAGAAGGCAGGTCCCCATTACAGGCAAGGCTTCTGATGAAAAGGATGCTTCACCATGTCTGCTGGTGGACAATTTCCCATTGGCCCCAGGTTTTCTTCAAATCAATCAAATGACCCCTTAGACCAGCAGATGAAGGTACCCTTTACACCCTCAAGGAATAGTCCTCTCTACATCAAAATCCAGGAAACTCTTACAGAATACAGAACAACTACTGGAATATTTTTAGCTGTAGTGAGATTCTATACTAATAACCAATTATTTTTCTAGCAATAGATAACAACCCTTCTTTGGGCAGATCTTTGGATTTTCTATCAAATAATCTTTGTAAAATGTCTTCTGTTAATTGTCTTCTGTAGCATGTTTGAACATTCTGAACTTAATGAAATCATTAATGTTAGGTTAATGAAAGAGGGAATGACTCTGTGTGGAAGAATACAGTGGACTGTAGAAGAATGATCTCATTTAGATATTTTAGTGGGTACTTTGGGCAGTGTTCCTGACTACTGAAATATGAAAATTTTTGTGTTCACTCTCTATAGCACACCAGGTACTGGTGTGTGTACAAGACACACCAGTAATAAATACAATCTTTTTTATTGTTCTTTAGACATTATAAATAGTCGAATTATGTAAAATCAATAATATACCTCAAAAAGAGCACATGGAAAAGATTCTCAGTAATGATCTGTATTGATTTTACAAAACCACATTTAGCAAGTAACAGTACTACAAGTTCCCTCCCAAAAGAAACTCACATATATATCATAATCCACTGATTTTTCTCTCTTCACATCATATCCATAAATTGAAAATATGTCTAAAAATGCAATCTAAAGAACTTTCTTAGAAAAAGCCATGTGCTTTAACATTATCTGGGTTTTTTTTTAATTGTGTCAGAAAAACTACTTTAAGAAGTTACTCAATAATGCCCTGCTAAACATTTCTAGGTATAGTTTTCTCTTAGTTTTCAGAGTTATATTGATTTATCACAGCACCATTGCAACTGGAAGCAGAATGTGGAAGCCCATATATTTCTATCTCAGTTTGAAAACTTCTTGCAGCAAAAAACAAAATTATAGCCCTTAACTAGCTCAGAGGTTTGTTCACTGTTGCCAAGACAAAAAAATGCAGACACATGTAGTCACCCTCACTTGGATGAGGACAACTTTATATTTGCTCTGTACCTTAAAATAATAAAAAACTTGTGAAAAAAAATTACATATTATGATCATCCCTGAACAATGAAAATAGATTGTACCAAAAGCTATTGTCATCCAAACTTAAAATTATTTAAAATATTATAAATTACATTTAGGAAATTCCTTTTTTTTCGCACAGTAACTATTCAAAGAACACATATGACATACCTATAGGCTTCTACCTGCTTCGTAAATCTGGTCCTTCATCTTCTTTAGCTGCACTAGTGGTAGACTGATAGTCTGATCACAGCCCATCACATGTTTCTCTTCTATTTAGTCATTCCATCTCAGGTTGTCATTTTCTAATTCATGGTCTTCTCAGTACATGAACTTAATCACTTTATTACCATTATTGTTACTCACATAACACTCACCAGTGTGACATTTTATTGACAAGGAAGTAAGGATTAAATTTTAAATACTGACGACCCCACTGGATGGAACATAAATGAAAATGAGAGAAGCATGTGAATCCCATGAAGGCCTTTTCTTTGATCTCTGTGCTCTTTGTCAGGTTGCTTGAGGGTTTTTTTCCATATAAATTAAATATAGTCAAAGGAGGAAGAACAAAACACTGATACTATTTCATGCCTGCCACTGCATGCTGCGCAAGCCTATGAAAAACACTACAATGTGTTTGGACCACTAGATGTATTTTAAGAGTTGCTCATCACTCAGTCAAGTCCCCATTCCAGCTGTGCACAAGGGGAAATCAGGGGGCTGGCAGTTTGGAATGGCTACTTCCAGTCACCTCCACAAAATGACCTCTTGAAACTGATCAGCAGTACCTGTTTCCCAAAAGAAAGTCTGTCCCTGCACTCTGGAGAATTTTTTCTTGCCATTGTCATAAGCATTGTTTCCTGCCTTCATATAAGCAATAGCCATAGATGAATGTGCTCTCCAGCCAAATGGCAGAAGGGAATTAACAGGGATTTTAGAGCCTGGTTCTGGAAAACCTCTTTGGAAGCGTATTAATTATGCACTTACAAATATATACATGTGCATTGGTGTATGTAGATGTGTAAACACATGAGTACCTACAAAATATTTTTTATTTACAGAATATTAATTATTTAGATTATGTTCTATGTGAAATAGGCTTCCAAAAACTGTTCCAAATGCAGCCAACAGTTATTTTAAAAGGCCACAAGATAGCATCAGCTGATCATATCCTCTGTAAATTGTTTATGTGCCTTTAGTAAGCACAAAGCCATTTCTAAGTGTGTGTTTACATACAAATACATGCATGCATATAAATATATATAATGCAACTTCATATGCAAATATATACAGTACTGTGATGATGCTAAGGGTTAACCTGTAATAAATATACAGTGTCTGCACTTCTCTACCAAACTTTTTATGAGGTATGTATTGATTATTGAGATTCCTCACAGCTAATATAAATAGCTACGACAACCAGCCAGTTTAAAGTTATTTTCTATTATATATATATTGACCCAACTACTCTTTCTACACTTGTATTAATAACTGCAAAAAAGAATTCCCCTGTGTGCAAACACTGTACCTCTGGTGAATTGGTGTGGGAATGAATGACAGGCAGAAAGAATGAGTCTGGCTGGAAAAGGCAAGAGCAGGCATGAGTAGCAGGATGACTGATGGCAGGTGGATGGGCATGCAGCTTTTATGTGGGAAAGAAGCAGGGCAGGATATGCAGAGAAGAGAAGACCTTGCAAGATGGTCACAGTCCCAGGACACCTCTTAGCTTCTTTTGCTAGCAACTCCCTTTTCTCAAGCATAAACTTTTACTCTAGTCTCAAAAATAGATCCATCTTTTCACTAGTCTGGTACATGTGCCAGCCACTCCTTGCTCTGCAACCATTCCGGGCTTAAGCCACAACACACTCCCATAATACTTTAAAATAAAAACTACATTTTCAGTCCATGTTGTTTGACAACATTCTTGCTATATTTGCCTGGAAATGAACATGAAAACCAAGAGGCTGAAACTTCCAGTGCAACCACTGCACCTTAATGAAATTTCCCTTCTAGTTCCTTTGTGAAATGCAGCTGGTGTAAAGAAAGGAATTTCACTGACACAGAGGGAGTCATTCCTCACTCAGCTTCCACTGAAACTTTGCCTCTAATTAAGCATACCTGTCAGTGATCTCAAGGAAATCTCCACAAGTCATCAGTCAAATCTGATCCTCTGTGATAAACAAGAAAATTATGCCAGAGAGATTTAAATTCACAACAAAAGCTTCTCTGTAGCTGACTGATATTTCCCTGTGAGCCCATTCCTGCTTGGGCCTCTCAGCTTCCCTTGCACTCACAGATCACTCAGGCACTTGTGAAACCTCCATTTGACTGCCCCCCGTGATTGCACACATCCTGCAATTATTCCTGTATATGTCACTTTTCTACAAGGGAATTACTCTCCCTCTCTGCATTTCTTTATTCAAGTGTAAGTTCAGCACTCTGATAAAGAGACCTTATGTGAGCCTTTTGCCAGCTGTCTTGATATCTTGCTGTTGCATTTTTTAATTTCATATGAGTGCTTTGGAAATTATTTCACATGAAGTCATGCCATTTAGTACCAAATGTGGGCCCAGTGATTTAGAGGATGCAGGAATACATTTTAAGTTGAGAACAAAACAGTTTGCATTGTGCAGCTTTCCCAGGCTATGCAACATGAGAAATTTGAATCGGCAGATTAAGAGCAAGGCTTGGGAGCTCAACAAAACACAGTGAATATTTCTCATTATTATTCCAAGACATCCTCATCTGTCTGGGAGTTTCTACAAGAGAAAGCTCATAGGGTTCTTTTTCAGATACATTGATGGGTGCAGTAGCAGGGACAGATTGTCAGCTGACTTTCACGGAGCACAGGGACAGTGCTTGTGCCTCATCTGTTTGTGGCCAGGTAAAGATAAGCCAACTTTTGTTTAAACTCTAAAAACACCATCTGAACAGCCAGTGGAATTCTTGGTCATCTAGGGGCAGCTGAATGTTGGATGCTCAGAAAAGACCTTGGCAAATGAGAAAAAGAGTGAGCTGAACTCTCCATCATCCCTCCAATGAAAGCGCACAATGAGAGGAATTAAAAAGGGGAAATGTATGGAAAGAAAAAAGTCAGAAAGAACAGCTGTATTTTTTCACGGTTTCTTTAGAAAGAAAGTTGATATTTTTACATGGCAGAAAACGAAACATCACTTTGTAGAGTGGGCAAAATGCCACAATAACAGATGGCAGAAGTGCAGGCATGCAAAAGAGCAAGTTTATGAATTGACGCATGGGTATGTTTTCTGTCCAGGAATGTTGAAACAGCAGCTTTTGGACAACAATTTCAACTCCTAAATTTACAGAACCATGTCATTATCTGCCTAGCTTCAAGCTTTCTTCAAATGGATATAGATGTTATACCTTGAAAGACATTTTTGCTTTCAGTTATTTGATAACCACTCAAACATTTTGCATACTAGTGTTTATTTGAATGAAAGAGAAGTTGTGCTTTGCTGTTAAATTAATATTTTTTGATATTTATTATTTTAAGGTATCTATGTCTAAACACCATACATTAGGTTTTTACCCATATACAGGGCTAATTTACATGGGTATCAATGAGTTTGCATTGATTTTTAAGGCATTTTGGAGCTCAGCACTATTTAAAAACCATCATATTCTATCTATTTCTGCTTGGCTATAACCTATTGCTGCAAACTCTTGAAAAACATAAGGGGAAAAATCAAGAGATGGCTTCGTTGTCTCCTACCCAGTACATTTTCATTAAGAGAGCCAATCCATTAGTTCACTCTTTATCAAACTATGAAGCAAACTTTCAATTATTTTTTAATATTTAGGGTATTAAATGCACTTAAAAACATCCTAAGTCCACTGCTTTACTGGTTGGCAGCCTTAAAATCTTGCTAGACAAGTGTTTTGTTGCATCGATATAACAGTATTTCTGCTCAAAAAAGAGGAAAAATATAACACTGAAAATTCTCTGACACCTGTTCTGTCTCCTCTGAAAAGCCCTTACAGCATCTGCACTGTGGGGTGTGTTTGAGTTCAGCTGAAAAGCCACCACTTCTTATGAACTTTGCTTGACTTACTGGAGAGCCACATCTACATGAAGTTTGACACATGAAGATTGACATTACCACTTTGAATTAAATAATGTTCTGCATTGTTAAACCACACAATTAGACTGGAACAGGCTCCCTGGGAGTGGTCACAGCACCAAGCCTGACAGAGTGTTTGGACAACAGTCTTAGGGACATGATGGGATTTTTGGGGTGTCCTGAGTAGGGCAAAGAGCTGGATTTTGATGATCCCTATGGGTCCCTTCCAGAAAGGATACCCTTTACAAAGGGTAACAAAAATTACAAAGGCTGAAGATAGACCTCAGCATTAGGATGAGCAGTATGTGAAGGCAATGTTATGCTACAACAGCACAGGCAGAAATACAAAGTCTGGAGCTCAGAAAAAGGAGTTCAGTTGTCTCAAAGGTTGGAGGCACCTTATAAATCCTGACTCATTTACATTTTAAGGGGAATAGAAGAGAAAGAGTAGTACAGAAAGGAACACTGCTTTCTTCTGATCAAGAAATGAAATAAAGTCACGTTTTCTCTTGAGGATTATGTCGTAAAATGCCACCTAAGTGCCAGTTTCAAATCCAATTTTAAGTTATCATAGTCCACCTACTTGAGAAATAGGTACAGATATAGTGGAAAACAAAGGTATTTAGGGAAGAAACAAACACAAAATGTCAGTGCAATCCCTGGTGTGTATGGTTTTAGTGAAATAAGAAAGTAAAAGAGTCAGATGCTCTGCTTCTATCTAGCTCATACCAGTCAAAGATGTGGCACAGGTAACATTCACACACACCACAATGGCTAACAAAGGCAAAAGTAACTCTGAAAGCACCTAAAGGACTCCTGAGCAAAGGGCTTCAGAGGAACTTCCCACTGGCCTTTCAAATCAGAATTGGAAAATAATCTTCCATAGGTACATTTAAGAATGTCTAATTGTTCCCAATAGCATAAATATGTAAACAATCACCTCAAAATACAAAAAGGGTAGACATAAGCTATTAATAACAGGATTACTGTTTTACTTAGCTAACTGACACCACAAAAATTGTTGTTTAGAGCCTTTTCAAAGCTCTTGATACTTCAGAGAAAAACATGAGGGGTAAAAACCATGACTGGTTAACCACTCACTTCAATAACCCAAAACTTTCTTTTTGTTGCCTAGCAGAGCAAGGAGCAATCATACAACTGGGAAGTGCAAAGAGAGATGGCCAAAAAGGGGCTTTGGCTTATGATATCCTACAAGTCTTTTGGAAATACTTTAGGTTCAATAGTCAGTCTAAGAAGTAGCATAGTTGAATATTTCTTCATGCCTATTGGAGATGATAAAGAAAAGCAAGAACAATTATGAAGATATAATAGAGCAAATACCCCATTATAGTACTCAAGCAGATACTTGAAAAACAGATTTAATTGGTGATTGGGATACAGGAAAATCAGCTGGCATATACTGGTAAAGCTTTCAATTAGCAATGGTCCTTTGGATTAAAAAGAAAGCTTCTTTGCATCACAGTGGGTGAAAACTGCAGGTGCAGGACTGGTCCAGGGTTCATTTTTTGTTCCCAAAATCCTTTTACATGTCCTGGCCTAGCTGCTTCCACCAGGCAGGTTCTGTGTAACCAGGGCTGGCATATGATCTTGAAACCAGTGATGATGATGGGTAACAAGCTATGTCAATTTATGATGGTATAATTTGAGCCTAGGAAATTTAGGTTCCTCATACAGCCTCAATATCTCCTCCTAGCAATTTTTTTTCTTCCTCTTTGAGCTTCTTGAAGAGTCAACCAACCATTGATATTCTTTAACTTGCTCTCCAGTTATACTGCTACCACAGCATGTAAGAATATTGATCTCAAGCTACCTCAAGATTTCCTCTGAAAAACTAATCTTCATGCTCACTTTGCAACAGGTCTTTCATCACTGTGCTACAGCCACATTAATAATGAATGAATCCATTATGATCAATGGCTCAACAATGAATATCAAATGACTTCTCCATTATTAAGATCATTACAGGACACTAGAGGTAACTGTTCAGCACCATTCACAGCAGTTTAGCTGTATGATCTCTTTCTCCTTTAATGGGAATTCTATGACTAAAAGACCCCAAATCATACTGAATATTTAACCTGAGGTTCAGTGATTTTACACTTCACACAATAAAACATCATGAATCAATCGGGCAGTAATATGTATCAGTGTCTCTTTGAGCAATTTAATATAATCTTGCTGTGTACATAGTGCCTATCAGCACCATCAGAAAGTGTTCTCTGAAGATCTGCAGCATGGATATTAATTGTACAAAATCTAACAAAAACTAGCAACTGAACAGAACCATGCCAGTGTTATCTTTAAAAAATTGTCCTTTTAACTATGTTTTTGTTTATTTTCACCCATTTTCACAGTAAATAATGCAACTGATTAAGAAATGAACACAGAACATTAATCATAGTGCTTAACTAGATATTTCCTAAAGGTCACCCCACTTTGAAAGACGGAGTTTTCCCATATTCCACCCTTGATTAATGGCCCATTTCCCGTCTCTCCCGTGCCCCCTTGGATCCCCATCCTGCAGTTCTCCCTTGCTCCTGGCTCTCGTGCGAGTGGCAGGCCTGTCACAGTGACATGAGAAATGGCTGCATAACCTTTGCTGACATTCAGCAGTTCCCAGTCTTTCAGTTTTCGCTCGGCACGGCTCTCCAAGAAGTCTGCTTTAGGTTCATATTTTCCCAGGCAGAATTTGCAGTGACTGAAGAGAAATGATTGCTCTGGATTACATTGCCAACAGAGCTTTGACAAATGTTGCACAGCTAAAAGATCTTGCCCAAGATAAATAGGTATCAGTGAATACTGTGGCTAGTTCTCACTCATGCAATCTCAGTTCTAAATCTGCGCTCAAGAATCAGCTTTGGTACCAGTACAGGAATGGAATATATTGAGGGGAGAAGGATGTGATGGGGAAGCATGATACAAAGACTGATGATAGCAAGGTTGAAAACAAGTTGGTGTCTGGATTTAAGTCCCAAATGTTGTGGTTTAAATGCTGTTTCTGAACAGACTCCTGTGTGGAATGGGGCTACTGCAGCCTGGGCCCCTGGGTCTCCACCTACCCATGCATCTGCAATTTGTTCCTGAAATACACTGAAAAAGAGAAGCAGTTTTCTTTCACTGTTAATAGATTTGAGGGGAAGATAAACACAAAAATACCACCCTTCAAATTTACATTGTTCTACATCTCATTATGAACTACAAATATTTTGCAATTCAGAAACTCCACTAAGAGAGATCCCAGTGGCTGAGTCAGGTGAGTTCCTAGGTCTCCATACCTAGGAACAGATATCAGCTCACAGGAAACTACCACTGAAAAAGGGATGCATCTTTGTTTCTCCAGGAAACAATCACTCTTTCTAATGGGAAATACTGTTTTGGTTGTTTTGTTGTTTTGTTTTTCTTTTCCCCCAGACCTTGGTGAAAATTCTTGTAAGGAAGAAAAAAGAAATACTGGAAATTACTGCGATTCATTCCAACCATATAGAAAGATATGGCAAACCCAAAATACAACTCATACTCATCTTGTGCTCGTAATGGTGGTTACTTACATGAAATAGAGCTCTTTTGATGCAAATTAACTAATTGACTAAAGTAGAGATGATGCCATTAGCAATAATTTCTTCATCAACCTTTGATACTGAACAGGAGTCACACAGGATAAGTTCCCTGTCTTCCTATTTTCAGGGAAAGACACATTTTTCTTAAACCCTAATCACCTGTCTCTGCATTTGTAGGCTGAAAAATATATGCACAATTGCTAGATTTTTTTTCTCTAGTTGTTGTAAAAAATTCCATCACTCTTGGAGGGGAAAAACAGCAACCAAATGCACCAAAAACCTCTAGATAATTACTGTGATCTGTGTCTGGGAACATCATAGTTTCTGTTTGACAAAACACCTCACTGGTGCATAGCAAACATCTTAATGAGTTTGAGAGCAGAGATTTAAGGGAGAAAGAAAAATGGAGAATTATCTGGATTTTTTTTTTTTAAATGTTAAGAAGTACTCCTGTAGAGAACACCTTTGTTTCAATTCCTTCACTGATTTTTTGTTTGTTTGTTTGTTTGCTTGTTTTTTTGTTTTGTTTTAATAAAGTACCTCATGCCAGGGCACCTCTCTGTCAGCAGCCTGGCAGACTTTAACTGAAGTTTCCATTGGTGCAAAGATATTGCCACAGAGAATGTGTGTCTGGGATTAGGGATATATTGAGTGATACTTCACTACACCTGCAATATCAGCCACATAATTTATTTAGCAATGTGGAGAAGGAGGATTAAGACCTCTACTTCATACAAGGTTTGAATAGAGAATAATTTAGAAAAGTTAGCCACCACTGCTACCATATGTGGAGGCCCTAATCTCGAGTCACTTCAAGTGGCACCAGACAGCAGAGTTGGAATCTTGAAATCAATCTACATTTTAATCCTTCCACCAAAGCATAAGTTTATTCCACAAAGGAGGTGATCATGGTATTTATTTGTAAAAAATATCCAGGGAATTGGTAATGAGTTATATAAAGAGGATTTAGACACAAGTGTTTCCCATTTCTCATTTCTACAGGCAAAGCTCTAAGAAACAGTGAATATTTTGGAGCACTCAGATGTTACAAGTGCTCAGCATTATTAGTTCTCTTGCATGTGTTCAGTGATGAAAAGTGACAATAAACAATATCCAAAAGGAAAATACAGAAGCTTATACTGTTAATATTTCATGGTGGGATACTACAAAATTATGTAGCTACTGCTGAGATTAGTACATGGACCAGGAGCAATTTATTTTCCAATATAGTTGGTCATATTCAGAATATTTGTGAATAAAAATTAATCTTGATTGAAATTACATGTTAAAAACAAACAAAGAAGCCTGCTAAACATAAAATATCCATTTTGGACATAATTTCTTTGAAAATAATTTCTGAATTCTCAAAATTCAGTTCCACTAAAAAACGTCAAGGTTTAAGCACACAGGATTATGACTTGGAATCAGGGCCCCCATAAAACACACATCAACAACATCAAAGTTTATAAGTTGAATGGTCTAAAAATTTCTCTAAGACATTTTCAACAGACAATAGAACTTCCTATACAAGCATTGTAAATGCATTCCAGAAACTGCAACATTAACTGTGTGGGAAAAAAAAAATAAAAATCATAGCATTGAAGAAGTAAAAAAATGGGAAAATTTTGAATATACAATGATTAAAGTGTGTGCTGTTGCTGTAATAGACACTGCCTATACATGGCCAGTTTAATTTCTGACTTAAATTTTGCCACTAAAAGCAAAAGATATTTTTAGTAAAATTGTTGCATATTAAAAAAATTCTTTGTATTCTAAATAAAGATTTCATGGATCAATTCTTGCATGCTGTTTATATGCAAGTTTCCTACATTTTGCATTGCTGAATAATTGAGGACATTAGCTCCCAAACCATGAAAAATTCATTTTATCATGATGTATTATTAATCAATTTAATTTACAGTGATCTGAAGAGTCCCACTTTCCATTATGGTGCTTGAAGATACATTTAGACAGTAGCTTGGTCTGTATTATACTGCTGTGTAACTCTTTCTCATCTGATAAACTTCTCAAAGTGGGTCATACTCTACAAGCATAATAATGGATAAAAAGGATAAAAGAGAACCAGTTGACATAATTTATTTGGACTTCCAAATCCTTTTTGAAAAAAGCATCACATAGAAAACCACTGAAAATTTAAGTAGCTGGAGAACAGAGCAAATTATTTGAAATTATCAAAATCTGCTTAGCAGACAAAAAGGAAAACATTGCATTTAAAAAACATTTAGTATATGAAGACACTTTACTATTACCCTTTAGAGGAAACACTCATTTACTAGTTAAAGCCATTTTTATTTTCACTACATAAACATATTATTGTATTTCACCAAGTTTCAGATAGTCTTTTAATGTTTACTACAATTTTATTATAAGATAATCACACAAATCGGTTTGTAAAATAAAAGCTTTTTCTCTTGTTTAGAATTTATTTGTCTAGCATTAAAAGACTGCATTCATTCACTACAGCTTCATGGATATTTCTTTCCACTTTAATGCAAATAACAAAGGGAAATATGAATGATATGCAAACTCTCATGGCTTGGACTTGTTCTTTGATATTTTGTGAAAAGTCACTGTCTATTGAAGTCTCTGCTTATATATCAGATGACAATTATATCTGGCCATAAATATAAATAATTAAAATGCAAGCTAATAAATAAGAACTGCTGATGAACAGTAGAAACATTTAAAGAAATTACAAAGCTTTATCAAGAAGAAAGATTATTACAAACATCTGGTAAACCTTAAATGCTAAAAAGGTCGCACCGAGAAAACAGTCTGTATTTGGAGGTAGAAACCTGAAACCCTTGTTCACCTCAGAAGAGTTTAACGCAGCTGGGAAGGAAAGTGAAGTATGTTTGAGTTGGTGAGCACAAGGACAGGGTCTGCTAAACGTGAATTTGAAAAAGTTGCATAAAATTCCATGTTGCGAACACCAGAGACAATCCTGCAGGATGCCACCAGCAGGTGAAGTTTCACTGGAGCAAAGCATGCCCCTGTCAGTGCCTGACTCAGACAGAGAATGTCTGAGAGCAGGCAATGAGAAGAGTCCAGGGCATGCATGAACTCTCCTACAAGGAATAAACTACCAAGTTGAGATAACTACATAGAAAGGAGTTACATCTAAAGTGCAGAGGCGAAATACAAAGGTATTAAATAATAAATAGCAGGGAAAGAACGTGGATTGCTTGTCTCCTGGATTTGTGGCACACAGAAAATTCTTTTTTCTTTTTATAGGAGATTTGCATGTTGGAAACACAGGACAACAAAAAAACTTTAATTAATTTGTGTAGACAAATAGTATAACAACATATCCTGCTGCCTCTGGAAATAAAAAAGGCAACAATAAAAAATTCACACTTTTAATGTATTTCTACAAATAGGTTGGGAAAAATTTCAGCAACAAAAGCTGACAATTAGACTAAATAGCCACGTGAAATAAATTAGGAAAGAATTTCACACAGAAGTTTCTGGAAGGCTACTAAGAAATGCCCACAGGCTGGAGGGGAGAGGGTGTGCCTGTGCCAGGGAGAAGCCCTGCTGCTCCTGGAGCTGGCACCACACTCAGGTGGCTGGGGAGCCTTCAGGCTGAGTTAGAATCACCAGGAAGTGATCAGGGAGGGGGCAGCACTCTGAAGAGGTTTTATTTAAAAAACAAGAGGGCTACAAACCAGACACCTACCCTTCAATGCAGCCCCTCCTCCATTCAAAGATGGCTTCATCACAGATTTGTATCTCCTTAAAAATAAAATGCTGGCATCAAACACACATCTTGTCACATGTTCCCTCCTAACAGAAATAGCTGCAGATCCTAATCTTTCTCTAGCTGTTTTTTTTTTTTTTTTTTTTAAAAAAAAGAACCACATATGGCTAAAAAATATGTGTTATAGATGGGAAAGCGGGAGTAGGCTAAGCAACTTGGGAAAGCAAAATATCAGCACTGCCTAGTTATTCCCAGGGGATGCTCCCAGGGTTTACCCCCATTTTCAGGAATGCTGGGACCTCAGACTCTGCAAGGAATAGTCATCATTCTCATGTACTCACAGAGAGAAAAAAACACACCAGCTCCTGCTTTCAGCCTCCCAGTGCCTGAAGGGAGCCTACGAGGAAGCTGGAGAAGGACTTTTGGCAAGGGCATACAGGGATAGGACAAGTGGTAAAGGCTTTAAACTGAAGGAGGGGAGGTTTATGTCAAATGTCAGAAGGACACTTTACTGTGAGGGTGGTGAAACACAGGAACAAGCTCCTGGAGAAGTGGTAGATGTCCCATTCCTGACAACATTCAAGGTCAAATTGGACAGGGCTCTGAGCAACCTGATCCAGTTGAAGATGTCCATGCTCATTCCAGAAGGGTTTGACTAGATGACCTTTAAAAGTCCCTTCCAACTTGAAGTATTCTATAATTCTGTGATTTGATGAGAATAGCAGACGTCAGCCATACAGTGAAGTAGCAAAGGCTTGTGGTTATAAAACAAATACAAATTAAATATACTTTCCAGGATGTGTACATTCATAGCATTGTATCCCCTCATAAAAAGAAATCGTTTGAAGGGCAGTTCTATGCAAGGCAGAATGGAGTTAATCTCATTGCCTCTTCTGGATCTTTGTGCACAGGTTTGTTCACCTTCTGTAGCAATAAAATACTTCAGATTAAAATAAAATCCTGCATTGGGTAAAAACATTGCAAACTCATTGTCAAATTATTTGCACAAGCATCTCAGGTATACAAGCCCATCTCTAAAAAGCATTACATGACACCTTGAAGTTGTTTGCAAAGGTACACCACTTCACTGGATTAGATAAAACTGACACTTGTGTTGCTTCAAGTCACAATATTCACATCCATTGGAGGAATCTACACATCTCTTCTTCTGTTGTCATTGTTTGGTAGAAATGTAACTACTAATATAATGATTAAAGAGTTTATTCCTATAACAGCAAGCAAAAGTTATCTATTATTAATATACTGAAAAATCCTTGGCAAAACTTCTTCACTTTCACCAAGAAAAAGAGTGATGTCTAATGATGCCTTATGATTTCTTATATCCTAGCAAATTATGCAAAAAATTACTGGACCATTTCAATTATACTCCTATAACTCCTACCACAATAGACAAATACAGATATATACTTTTTGGGTGAAATAAAGCATCCCTTCCGGCAAAAGAAACCAACAAATTTAATTGTAAAGCAAAAGACAAATTAATTCCTGATAATTGCCAAGAAACTGTTAGATTCTATCATTATACCCATTTCATATCCTTACTTCACTATGCAGTAAAATAAGCATGATTTCTAATTAATTCCTGTATTTCATTTGCTATCAAACATACACAATTGAGAATGGTTATAATGATTGTTCATGATTACCCACAGATGACCTTAAAAACTTCTATGTCCAAAAATGCTTATGCATTAAACAAAAATGTTTAAGCATTATGTATTACCACAGCATAACTACAATTTAGTGGTGATTCTGGGATTGTGAGCTCAAAAAATGTTGACATTACCTGGAACAGATTTTTTTTTTTTTTACAATTCTGTTATGTCTTTCCTGCTTGAATACAAAATTGTTCAGACCTTGGTGAAATCCTTTATGCTGAAAAAAGCCTGTGTTGAAGTTACATTTCTTTGCAAAGATGCTCCACCTTAGCTGTCTCTGTAGCTTTGTAAATCCTTAGGTTGTTTAGAAAACAAGAATGCCAAAACTGAGCCAGAGCTTGTCATTCTTGCTCCTTACTTTGGAAACAGAAGCAGTAAGAACTATGATGTGTTAAACCTACACCTAAAACCACATAAATGTCTACATTTCCAAAGTTGTGATATCTTGGTAAAGGATTCAGCCCTTTTCACCTTCTTCCCATCGCATATTGCTACTAAATGCTACCATAAAAGTAGAATATAATAAAAAAGGAATATAAAAATGGGCTGTAGTGGCAAAGACAAATACCTGTGTCACACAGCACTTTCTTTGTTGAAAGCAGCCTGCAATAAGTGCCTACAAGAGACCATGGCCACATTTATACTTCCCCAACAATTTCCTAGCCACAGTCCTCTGTGCATCTGCCAAGGCAGCACAGGGATGGCTGACACTTCCTGCTCTCAGGAAGGAAGGGAGGGACGCCTGAACTGCATCACTCCCACCATCACATCTTGGAGAATCCCAGAACCACTAAGGTTTTAGAAGACCTGTGAGATCATAGTCCCACCTTTGACTGTTAACCAGACCATGGCACTGAGTTCTACATCCAGTGGTCTCTTCAACATCTCCAGGGATGGTAACTCTGCCTCTTCCCTGGGAAGTCCATTCCAGTGTTTAACAGTCTTTTCTGTGAAAAAATCCTTCCTGATGTCCAGCCTGAACCTCTCCCTTTTCAGCTTGAGCCTTTGTCCTCTTGTCCTGTCACTGGTTGCCTGGGAATAGAGGCTGACGCCTGCCTGGCCACGACAGCTACTGTACATTGTCTTTATGACCCCTGAAGAAATCTATCAGTTGATAAGGACCTGGAGCTAGCATATCTCATAGCAGGTGCCACACAAGATTTGTCTACTACAGTTTCAGGGCTCCAACATTTGCACCAGTTTTCTTAAGAGTTGTTTTATTTCCCTGCAAACAAACTTATGCCAGGTGGAGGAGCTTCCTTTCCTCCTAAATTCTGAGCCACCAGTATCACTTACAGTATTGTTTCCCACATTTCCACTTTCAGCAGGCAAATGTGAAAGTGGGGAATTAATTTTTTTAAGATCACCCTTCCTCTCCACCACTCAGAAGAGAAATGTGCACATGTCACATAACATATGTGAGCATGCTACATGCCACACTTCACTGAATAGTGTTGTCATAGAGTGTTTTTATATGCTGCTTAATGTAACAGGAAACAACCCCAAATCATAATCCCTAGATCCAATAAAGCCCACAAGGCTGGCATTAGCACTGGCTGCATTACTAGCTGCAAACTGTCAGACAAAGGGTGAATGCTCAAAGTACCACACGCCCCCTCCTCCCATGGGAAATGTACCTGGTGCCAGTCACTCACCAGAGATGCAGTCAGTGACTCAGAAAAGCTCCCAATAATTTTTTTTTCCATGTGCCACACCAACATCTATCATTGTCAACTCTGTATAATACACAGAGCTATATCTTTTATTCTTCAGCTTAAAAAAAACACAATGAATCCAAGGCTTTCTGTAGTACAGGATGAAACACCTTGAAGAAGTATGCCACTAGCATGTTTCAAAAATTTTAAAAAATCAATAATGTGCTACTAATTGTAGGCTGGTATCAACCATCCTCTAGTCCTGAAAGTCACCTGACTTTGACTAGATCTTTAGATGTGGTTATAAGATAATCTTTTCCAAATTCTGAGAAACTCACTATTCTCACTAATAAAACATTTTAAGAACAGAGCAGGATGAATATATTCATCCTTGACATTTTTATATACCAAAAGCCAAGTGATTTAGGACACAATCTGAGCTATCAGCAGGTGGTTCTATTTGAAATCAAACTGGAAGAGGAGATGCTATTATTTTATACACAAATCTGTATTATGACATTCCTCCCATCTTCACATCACTGTGTTTTGTTTTTTTTTGTTGTGTTTTTTTTTTTTTCCCTGTACAGAGGAAAACAAATTACTTCTATTACCTTGCAGAACAATGGGAGTGGAATGAAGGTCTCCCCAAAACAGGGAAGAAAAGCAGAATACCTTCTATACAGCTATCCTTTTAAAGGCTGTGAATTGCTAAAATAGTTGTTCAGGAATCCTGAGCACATTTTATATCAAACTGAACTTCTTTCTCAAGCATAAAAAAAGTTTTTCATAAAGGATTTAAGGAGAGAAAGATATCCTCTGCAGTGAAATAAGCTTTAAAATATCTGCAGCCAAGAAGGAAAAAAAAACCTGGTGCATTTCAGAAGATAATTGCTGGGGATAAGGAAGAGCATCCTTCAAGTGTCTCCCAAACAAAGACTCTGCAGTTGAACACAGAGCAAAATGTTTACATTGAGCATACTAGGAAGCACCCTGTGGAGCACAGAATGGATGAGTGAGTAAACACCTCAAGACAATCCCCTGAGATGCAATCAGCTGAGTAAGAGAGGAGTTTGGATTTGTTTGTTTGTTCTTTCTTCCAACCTATGGCATCACTTGGTTTCTGGTATTCCCTACTCTACAGTGTTCAGAAGTCAAGAAATCTTAAAGGTGGAAGCCCTGTATCACAACAGCTCTACAGTTTCTGTCCACTTCCTCACTTCTTCCCTGTAACAAAGATGAAATGAAGTACAATTGCTTTTCAATCTTTGAACAGAGTTGTTTACTGTAGGATGAGGGGGGAAAAAAAAAAGTCAAGCCAGACTCTAGCCTAATTTAGCTTTGCAAGAAGCAAGTATAAAACTAATTGAAATCACTGGGCTATATATATTTTAAGTCAGTGGAGAAGAAAATGTAATACATAAACCACAGGGTTTGTAATTTATTAGAGAGAGCTCACCACTTCCAAGTGAGATCTATATATAGAAATTTTTATTGGCTGCAGTACATTTTACTAGTAGTCAACATTTTAATTGTTTTGATGCTTAAGATTTAGCATCATGCAATAAGCTCAGTTGGGGGATTTTTTGAAAGCTTCTTCACAGATTTTAGCTGGAATACATTTTATGGATGCAACTGTAAGTAAAAGACTAATATTTTTCTGGGTGAATCCATTTTTAATGCAATTTTATCTACTGACTTGCACACACACTGCCAAAACTTTATATATAAATGATGTGATCCTTCAACACCACCATTAGAGTGAATGACTGATGCAGTTTTAGCTGGGCAGAAATGTGGGAGGCTTGATGTACAGCTATTGTTTCATGTTCCTTCTTGTCTCTACCCCCAGACTCCTGGCCAAGCTATTCTGGTTTAGCAGAGACTGAGCTACAAAAGAAGTAGGTTCAGTGGAAAAATCACACACTCTTTCATCTATCTACATCCAAGTGAAAGAACAGGGCCTGACGCTGAGCTGTGGTACAAGGGCACCCATTGCCCTATGCAGCATGAAAGGGCTATTGCCAGCACAGCCATCTGGCAGGCTCTAAAATGATTCATACTCTGGCTCTTCCAAGTCCTCCCCAGTTGCAAACAGAGGTGCCTACAGATACCAGAGGCATAATGCAAGGATCAAAGCTCTGTGCATATCACTACTGAGCAATTAATTTATCTGTACTTCCTCAGGCTACCAGGATGCCCAGTGGGAAGTTATACATTTTCACCTCTTATGGAAAAGGTAACTGTAGTTCCAGGACTTTGACCTCAAAGCGATATCTGTAGGTAATTCTTCTGCCCTCAGGTCTTCTCTAGAGAGGAAGATTCATCTATGTAAAACTTGAATTATAGTGTTTGGACAAAATCTATTATCCAAAAAAATAAAAAAAGAAAATAGTAGAAAATTGCCATTTTCTTCCAGATGATCAAAAGGCACTGATTTAAAACCAAAGTCCTCCCTCAAGAAAATGTCTACTGAAAAGGCACCATGTCAAACTGCAAATGGCAGTTCTGAGCTGCTGAGGCCCTGACACATCTGCTACAGAGATCTCCCCACACAGCCCCAGATCTCCACAGAATTTGCTTAAGCACATTTTCAAATCTAGCTCAGCACTACAGGCAGCTGAGCTTGTCTGGGAACCCAGTTTGGGAGAGGCTGGCTGCTCGTTCCGCAGCTCCTTCAGGGGACGAACAAGTGTGTCTGCTCATTTGCAGAGGGCAGCAAAAGCAGGGGGCTGGGATAACCAGGTTTGCTACCCAGCCAGAACCCTCCCAGACACAGCTCTGGAGCTCTGCTTAAACACAAGTGGAAGGAATTAAACCAAAAGGCTCAACACTTTTGTAAAGCCACATTTCACTTCACTTTCTCAACTGACAGTCAAAATTTTCCAGAGCCATCTGAATAGAGGTGGATTCAAATATCTATAATTAGGCGCTGAATAACTCCTATGCACAATATACCTAACATACCAAACTATCCCAACATACCAAAATTGAAGGTTTTTACTGGGTCCCCCCAGTTGTGTAGAGATTTCCAATATAACATCAAAACTATTAATCTAATTCCTTTGTTTTCTATAGTCACAAATTTAAAAATTAAAAAAAAAAACCCAAACAAAACCACAATAAATCTGAATGATACAGGTTTGATCAGTAGAAAGAACAGATACTTCAAGATAAAGTTTCCCATTGCTCTTTAAGGATACTTTTTCATACCCTGTGGTGCTCTATCTGCTCATCTAAATGTGCATTTCCATGATAGTAAAATAAACACAGCAAAGTCTATGATACACAACCAAAACATACATCAAACTTCAAACCCCTCCTTCCCCCATTTCCAATCAGCTGGTGAAGTAATTATATATCTTTGTCAGCATTTACTTATTAATGTATTAATTGCTGACCTTCTTAAGTTAACACCCTCCCAGCACGAAAGACAACAGGAAGTTCTGAGTGCTGACTGTGACCCCAGTAAAACCCATCTGAGGACATTAAAAGAGACCATGCTTGACTAAGTCCAAATTCAAGCCTTCAAAAGCTGTGTCTTTCCACACTCTCTGCAGAGAAGTTGAGACATAATTTTATTTAGAAGAGTTTAGTCTTCCAGGCACATCATTTCTGTCACTATTAGATCCCTGACTATAACAGCATTAAACAGCTTGTTGCCACGTAATTTCCTTTCAGTGCTTTGGAAAAATAAATTCCGTCATAATATACTCCTTCACTCCAAAAATCTATAGCATTAAAAGTAAAATAAAAACCTTATAAACAGCACAGTAAAACAGAATCTTAAGGTCACGAATAGTAAGCGACATTAGTAGTTCTACCTTAAAAAAATTGGCAATTTTACTGCTAAGAAATACTGTGCAGTCTTCTAAACTCATCACTTTTAAGTTTTGAAACATTACAAAGGAATTAAACTGGATTAAGTTAAATCAATAGTCTCCTAATAAGAATTCTTTGTAGTTCTAAATTTCTAAGCTTTACATATTTCAGTAGTTCATGTTAAATGGATATTTGACTTTTTGCCAGAGAAAGTTTCATTAAATCACTAGTAGGAAAATGATGATTATCTCATATTACCTCAGTGCAATGATATAATGTGTCTGGTGCTTTTAAAGATGAGACAGACAAATGGGAGAAAAGTTTTCATCACAGCAAAAATAAACTGCATATTTACTGTTCCTTTAAAGTGGAATTTCTCAAACACAGCTTATTTGTTTCTACTTTATTTTGCTTTATCAGGAACTCATTACCTTTTTTTTTTTTTGCATTTGCATGGTTGGTTGGCATTGGATTTTTGACCCAGCTCAGTGTTGCACTAATTGTGTTGCAAGCAAACTTTGAAGGGCAGCATAACAACCTCTTTCCAAAAGCCTAACTTAAATTATTGTTGACGCCTCACTCTGCCACCTAAAGCGGCCCCTTGTTTGTGCTGTAAGAGATACAGGGCACCATCCTGGACACCATCTGCTTTCTGAGCTCCAGCAGCTCCATGCACAGCGAATTTTCCTACCAAGAAAACAAGGAAGAAAATTCCAGCCATGACAGTCCCAAGGGAAGCTGGAGCAGCTGAGGACAGGAAGGACTAAAGCGGGTATCCTTCCAGTATGACCACAGGCCAAATATTCTGTCTCCGCTCAATAAAACATCACAACCACTGACAGCATGAAAGAGTTGTTGTGAGGATAAATACAGTGAGGATGTACAAAAATTTAGATAAAGCTCCTGCAGCTCCTCTGTGCATATATAAGGAAGATTTGTAGCTTCTTGTACACCACACTGCACATTCCTTCTGAAAGTATAAAAAAATACTGCATTTTTCTGGATTTTTGTGATGGGCAGATAACAGCTATGTATTCTTTTGGAGACTGTTGTGAAATAAAGGCTGAGCAATGATTAGAATGAGCAGAAAACATATCTGATGAGAGCCATTGCATGAAAATTAATATTAGACAAATTTGTAGATATTAAAAGAAAAATAACTGTAAACTTAATAAAATTGGTTTCTGTGGAAAAAAATCATTATTTGTTTCATTAACCTATGAGCAAGACATAACGAATATCCTACATTCCATTAGAAATTAACGATATTCTAAAATACAAATCTCAATCATGAATAATTGAGCTACAGAAATATACTACAACAGTTTTGGTTTTTTTAAATTATGTTTGACAAGATCTTTGGAATCATGACTGAGATAAACAAAAACCATGGGGCTTGTGGGTTTGTTTGGTTGCTAGGGTTTTTTTATGAAGCTTTTTGTGTGTTTTTTTTTGGTTGGTTGGTTTTTTGATGTTGGTTGGTTGGTTTTTTTATACAGGAAACTCTGGTGAGAACATGAAGTGAACTGTGTAATCAACTGCTAACGAGTAAGTCCACAGAGCTGGTAGAAACATGGTCTGTGTGTTCTGACAGGAAGCTTGACCAATTCAGGCTTGCTTTCATTCCAGTCTTTAGGGATACTGTGCGGTATTTCCCGACAGAAAGAAAGCATTTCTCAAAATTAGTCAGAAATTCTTCAACACCTTCACAATGCGGAGTCCATTTCCAGTCTGCAGCAAAACATTCCCGACTGTACACTCATGGCACCACTAAAGGCCACTTTGCTAACCAAGAACTGTGTGAAATTCTGCTAATGGACATGGACTCTAATGATATCCTAAAAAGATATAATAATGTTGTTGTTTTAAAGCAGCTAAATCACTTTATTGTGTCATATGCACTTAGGAGTAGTGAAAGCTGGAGAATACCTCAGCTTTTAAGAACAAAAGGAATGAAGGTTGACAGACCCAGTGACTCCAAAACATGGATAAGCTTTATTTTCAAGAAGTTTACCATTGCATTTTAACTATGAAGGATGTTTTGGACTACTGACTGAAGCATCACGACAACGTTGTGCTAAACACACCACAAAGAGCCATTAATAATGTCACAACATAGTTATTTCTGGTATTTCTCACATGTTTTTATGCTTTTGAGTAGAAAATGCTGTAAGAAAATTCAGAGTAAAAAATTCTAAAAATGCTAGCAAGGTTTTCATGGTTCTTATGCTCAGTTAATTTATATGCAGGCATTTTTTTATACTTATAGTGAGAAAAGGAGAGGGAGACTGAAATGATCACCAATGTATAAGAGTTAAGAAATTTATTTTCAACCTTATTAATACACATAAACTCAATCACTCTTCCAAACAATAAGATTTGTACAGGTGTCTAAACAGGGTTACTAATAAGCCAGTCAAGATTATTATTCACCCTTGCTGTGCAAAAAAAAATGAGATTGTAAGCCACAGAGCTGCAAAAAAATTGACACAACACAAAACCTGAGATCCTCGGGAGACTGTTATCCAAATAATGTTACTCTAGAGAAAGCCTGTGCAATAATGTAGCTTGGAGGGGTAACATCAATTTTCTAACAAGTAATTAGGATTTGCATTATTAATGCAATGAATATTCTTGCAAATTATACGCAGATTTTGAAAAAAAAAAGAAAACCCACATTTAATGACAGTGCTGTCATTTTTAAGTCTTTCTAATAAAACTATAGATAAGAGCAATGCTGAGCTCACCATCTTGGTAAATTTTAATCATTAGTACTTACAAATTGAATGCAGCTGCAGAAGGTTGTGTAGAACTGGGGCGATTAATTTCCACCCCGTGCTCAACACAATGTACCTCTCAGATGAAGCACAATCTAGTCCATTAAAAACCAAAGTGTGTTGAAATCACTTCTGGAACATCATCTGCCTCACCATGTTATGGGTCTAAACAAATTAGGAATGGTTCATGTCACTCGCAGTCGATAGTGAATGAAAGCAGAGTTTACCCACCTTAGACTTAGTCTGGCATTTCCCCTCTTTGACCTACTTTAGCTAGACACCAAATTGCTGAGTTAAAAAAAAAAAAAATAAAGGCTCTCAGATCTATAGCAGTACTGAAAGGGGCCTAAACATGGGAAACTTTAACCTTGTTTTTGGTGAAAGGAAAGCTTTCGCATGGCTGGAAAATGTAGTTCCCCTCCCACCTGCCAATTTATCGACTCTCTCACTAATTTTACAAAGGATGTGCATGGACACAAACACAGGGAGCAGTGGGTTTGCCATTCACTGGAAAATGCAATGAAAGTAGCTTAAATCACCAGAATTTTTAAAAAGTGTCTTATATGCTCTGTCCCTCAAAACTGAATAAAAGTGAGCAAAGAAAGGCAAAGGTGTTGGTAATTATTTTACCATGCAAGGGATTTAAAAATTTATCCAACCTTTTGCATTCAATTGATAGAATAAACCCCTGGAAAGAGTACTTAGAGAACACAGAAATCTTCATAGAGGTTTTTCTTGTCTAAAGACCAGTTTAACTGGTTGCTGAGCTTGAGAGAAGAATCCCAAGGAAAATGGCCTTGAATCTTCACAGCCACACAATGGCTGAGCACGTACAGATGTATGCGGGTAATTAGCTAGTTTCTTTGGTAATCAGATGGAATATGGTGGTCCATCTTAGCCATTTTCTAGACCACTGCCCCTCGTTCTCCCGGACAGATAAGCTCTCCCCCGAGGTGCAAGGATCCAAAGCAAGCAGGTGGCCTTTCCAGGCAGCAGCCACTCTGCAATGAAGTATTTGCTATAAACTAAGAGAAGTACCATAAAAACTCAAGTGACTCCAGGCATCCTTTAGACAACAATTTGAAGCATAGGGGACAATTTCTTTCAATCTTTAAACCCATGCAAAATGAGAGTAGATTTTGCATGCACTTTCTTAGTCTCCTGATACAGTCTAAGTACATCGATTTTAATACAAATGTATAGTGACAGAGATGAAAGGAAGAAGAGATTAATGACCAGGCTTCCCTCTGAAAAAATGCTCTAACATTGCTATTTGTACATGTCTTCAGAGCCTTCAAACCAGAAAGTGCCCTGACTTAAAAAATAATTTATTACTTTGGTAAATAAGATTAATAAAAAGAAAATCAAATAGATATTGGCTTATATTTTATCTACAGTAGCATAAAATGAAGAGGCAAAAGCAACTACACTGGATGTATGGCACAGATAGTATAAAACGTCACAGTAATAAAAAGTATCTTAATAAATGAGTAAGTATTGCCTGTGATACAATCTTTTTGCAGTAATATTAATATCCATTTCTAAGCAGAAAAATACTCCATTTTATCACTGTTGGAAGAAAATGTCATTGCAAGCTACACTATTTGATACATGCCTGTTTAATCATTGTGTTCGCTAGTTCAATGAAACCTGGAAAAAAAGACAATGGAAATGTCATGATTGAAAAAACAAACTTTTGATCCCTACCTCTTTATCTCAAAGCTAGCACGAATTTACATCTTTTATCATAGAATTTTTATCAGGTCTCACTGCAGCTACTTTCTACAGAGGACAGCAAAGTTTCCTTCTTGCTAACACAAGTCCTAAAGGATCATGATCCTTAACTTGGAAATTCCAGCTTTGGCTATTGCCTAGTAATGAACAAAGTCATTATGGCCAAAGGCATATTTATTATCCATAGGAACACCCCAGTGTCATTAACTGACTTCACTGCATCCATCTTGTTGTTTTTTTTGCAGGAGCAAAAACCCTTTTAGGTGGATAGTTACAAATAGTTTATATACAGAAAGAATGTTTTAGTATATGAAATATCATTTTATATGTAATCAAATAATACACTTCATGTTACAATGGCAAAAAAAAACCAACACAGAGAAGCTTTTGTGTTTGCATAGGTCTTCCTCTGATGAGAAATAAATGTAACAAGCAAAGAAAAATACTAACTAGCAACAACTGGTTGATAATTGGTTTGAGAGAGAAGTATCCTTAGCACTCCAATTAACCTCTATTTCTGCCATATCATGGGCACAGGTGTAAGTACCATATCAGCCTGGAAAAATATCAGCAATATCATGAGTTAAAATAGAGAAACTCCACTCCAGGCCCACGCAGTGCGGGAATACACAGACATCACACATCTCATATTCAAAACTTGGAATACCTCTCCAGATTTCCACAAAATTAACACCCACCATCCTTCACTGAATTCTCTTTGGAAAAGCACTGCATTTGTATCAATTAATCCCACATTCATCAGAAAAGTTGCACATTACTGAGTACCATTATGCAGCACGTCTACATACAGCAACTTACTCCAAATACTTGAGGAGTTTGTGTTACACAAGAGCCTCAGACACGACTGTTCTTTTAGAAGGCATGCTAAGCACTTTTTTCACTAGTCTAAAAACTTTTATCTAATGAGGGCACCCACTGAAGAAATAGTTTCACCATAGGCAGAACCAGCTCTGTCATGAACAAACATAGTGCATTATAAAAGGGATGTTTTCCCTGATTGTGTCACAATGACAGTCACATCACACACATCAGAAACTTAAACAGAAAGTCATTAAATAAATGCTGTCTCCCTGAAAAGATCACACATTTTGCAAGAGGTTCTCCAGCCCTCCAACAACTTTCCTAACTGCAGCAGATAATATCTGAGTAAAAAGTATAAAACCTGACTATCCTCTTTACCATCTCTCTTGTCTCCTTCCTTCTTTTCCCATCCCCTCCAAGCTGAGCCTGAGAAACCCAGCTGGGCTGGGCTGAAAGAGTACCACTGAGCTCTTCAAACCCTGTTTTTCACCCTGCAGGTGAAATTAAAAAGGACACACCCCATACATCTCTATATGAGAACAAGCTAAAAACCCAAGGTGGGTTTAGTTGGCTAAACATAGGGATATGGAGAGCACTGTTTGGACATCAAGCACACTGCAGCCTTTGTTCAACTCACACCCATTTTATAGCATTTATTGATTTATTTTATATTTCTCTGCACAACCCCTCCCCCTCAGACCTTTCAGCTCTGGTCCCACAGAAAAGCTTGCAAATCCATAACTCTTCCAGACACTATGAAGAGGGTGCATTGCAATTTTTGTCACAACCTACTCTCAACAAATTCCGGAATACCTCAGGGAAAAACAATTACCCTTCTTTTTCTTGTGAAGGTTTACATGCATTTCACATATCCTGCAGCTAACATCCTTCTCTGTTCTGCATCTTGCAACTTTCTTTTAAGATTTTCCAAGTGATTAATGCAATCTCTTTATAATTGGAACAATTATTTCTGATCTTTTAGAAACTTGCTCATGTTACAAAGGTGAAAAAACCCTGGTCAGAAATCTAGTCAGTACTTTTTTTAAAAAACATTTGTGAGATTTAAATAAATTTCTTGCTTTTAGGCAAAAATATAAAATTTATGCTTGCTGCCTTGGACTGAAGAATAAATATTGGTCTGCTGAATGGAGTACATGCATCTTTAATTCCAGTGTCTGCACACCCTCAACTACTTTATTATGATTGAACGAAACTCTTACATTTAGAGATTCCTTCTTCATCAATTATATATCATACGCTTCATATTTGCTTGCCTTTTCAGTCCTTTCAGTCTGGAAGTATGTTCTGCCATCATGATGCTCCCTGAGGATTTGCACCCGCGGTTTTCCCCGGGCTGCGCAGGGTCTGACGCACTCCCTGTAAATCAGGGAGCAGATACCAATTTCCTGAGTAGCAAACAAAGTACTGTGCACTGATCAGGTAGCTTTCCAGAAGAAAAAATAAGGAGGTATCTGCTGAACTGGGGGGTGGGGTGTTTATTTTGCTCTTTTATGTTTTATTAATCCTGTACTTTATTTTACCTGACTTTAACAGTCTTGACTGGGAAAATGGAAACTTTTTTTACTTTGAATGCATCTGAATGTAAGGCTACATGCACTAAACAGAGAAAGCATGTATGTGGATTTATGAAAAATCCACTTTAACCATTTAACAGACAAATCAGTGGTGTTCTGTGTCTTAAAACTGGTGCTCATCTGCCATTCAGCTTTGACTGGCTCATCACATGTTTGAATCTGGGAGGTCTGCTGTGGTCAATACTATCATGAGATGTAAGTTTAAATCCCTGTCTCTTCTGGGAACAGCCCAAAGGAAAAAATCTTTCAAGCTCTGAAAAATCATTTTCTCCATTCAAAATGTATACAGGGAGTACATGAACCTGTATGAATAAGTTATTCTCATTTATGACACCTCTGTTTTAGCAATTTTCCAGTGTAGGAATATTGCTTTCTTGGTATTTTCTGTGTGGATTCATTATTTTAGTAAACATGGCTAGCTCACATTATAACAAATGTACTCCACTAATTCCTACAGTTTGTTTCCTCTAACAACTTGGATTTCAAACATCATTAACTCAGCAAATGCCTGGACTCACAGACAAACAAAAAAGTGAAAAAAACCCTACAAAATTATTTTTTTTACATCAGAATTTCAATTTAAATCCCAATTAGTAATCATGCACACGTAGTGATTTGTATTTTAAATTATATTCTATACTTAGATGGTGTGAGATTTCACAAAAAGCAGGAAAAGCACTATGTTATCAGTGTTTTCATATATGGCTTTCGTAGAAATGATGTCTAAACCACGATAAATCATAGAGCATGATGGGGTGTGTACCACTGCACAGAGGAACATGGTTTCACAGAGCAACTTCTCCACCACTAAAAGATTTTTGTCAAAAGTGAAGAAAGAAGCAGTGGTTGTATACTAAACTAAATATCAGAAAGCTAAGAAATTATTATTCACAAAACATCAGAAATTAACCAAACATCAATAATCCATAATTACTTGGTGAGTTTAAAATTAAAAGCGAATGACCAAAACAAAAAGGCCTTGGATAAAACATATCCTCAAAATTATCTTTTTAATACTTTTTACATTAGGCATTGAAGTTTAGTTTACTTCAAAAGCAAAATTTTTATTTTTTCAGTGTTCTGATAAGGGAAAAGAGTTCTCTTTTTCAATGAGGATTGGTTAAGTTGGAGGAACACCACCACAGATAGATTTGGTGCAGGATTTAGCACTCTGCTGCCTTCGACATGAACTGTATATTTCTCCCAGGAGCAAAGATGTGGCAGCAACAGTTCCCTTTACGTGGCTCCAACAGCAGGTCCACAAAAGCCTGTGGACTTGGCCATAGCCATGAACTTACTGAAGTATGTACTGAAGTATGTTGTGTCCACTGGCCACCTCTTGCTCTGTGAGGTTCAATAAAGATGCAGGAAACAGCCCTTCAGTACCTGCATCAGTCCTTCTCCAGTGCAAGAGAGTGGCCAATGCTACTTAAAACAGCTCTGCTCAGGTCATTACTTTTAATACTTATTAAAAGTATTGGTCTTCAAAGTTGTGGCACATTTAATGCTGTGGTTGTTCACACACAAGGAGGGGTAGACTTGAGGGAATTACTTGTGATTAGTCCAAGCTGAACCCACAATTTCAGAAGCTGGTGGTTGAGGAGGAGGGGACAGTTCTGATTTCTTTATTGCATTAGTGAGAGAAAGAAAATGGGTCCAGCATGGATTTAGGAGATAGTGCAGAGAATTTCCACATAGAGCTTTGACCAAATCATTTAAGGGCCAGTTACAGAATTATTGAGTCGTTTTGACTGTTGGCAGAACAGAGTCCTGTCAAAATTGGATATTCAGTGCCATAAAATCCTCACCTAAAAAAAAGCAATTAGTGTACACCTGTATCAATAAATTGTGCATATTAGAAGTGTATTGACAAATCAACATAATTTGTGTTAAGGCTTCCACGTACACACCACATTTGGGGAGTTTTTACCCAGAGTAACCCTAATCTCCTAGAAGTCTAGAAAAGCTTCTGTGCAAATTCAGCTACCTAAATTTAGGTGGTTATTGGTATTTTTAGCCATGAGAAGTGAGCTGGCATTTCAAACTGAAAAATCACTTTCAAATGCACTAAAATAGCTGCAAGTCCTCAGGTGCTCAAGAATGTAATCAACTCACATATCCCCGAAGAAGGATTTAAGTGCTTAACTCCAAACACACCAAAATTTAAAATGCCCACCTAAAACTTGAAAGGAAATAAAATCAAAATAACAAATAAAATAAGAGTTTGATAAAGGCATGCATATGTAGAAAGCACTCACATCTCACCTAGAAGACTCATTTACTGATTAAAGCAGAGCTCCAGTCAGAAATACTGGTTGAGCATAGGTTTTTTAAGGTCACACCAGATCTGTTTTCTGCTGGTGCTTTGCTTTAACTTTCCTGGGTACAGAACAGCCAAATAGCTGATAGGAGGGAATCAGAAAGATGATAAGCTTCTAAAATTTAAATCAGTAGTAGACTTTTCTACTGGGAACAGTAGGTTGAACTGAGGTAAAGATAATATCTTGTACTTTAAAAGCTAAAAAGAAAATATACTGAGATTTGAAGTTATATGATGCTGTACTACACAGATAAGCCTTCAGGAATTAGCACAAATCAAATGTAGGCAAAAATGTTATTCAACTCCCCATGGAGCTATTAATGTAGGATTACTGGAGATAGACAGGATCACTTCTTATCCATCTTTCATGCAAAATGCCAAAATAAATATGCCTAAACTTCTTACACCAACAGAGGTTTTTTACATGATTCCTCAGAGAATAGTAATGACCAAGCCTCCTCAAGAACTTTTCCCAGTTGAAACAACTAATTAGTCTTTTAAGGAGCGTAAGCAATAGTCTGTACCACTGAAAGAACACATGAATATGGACTGAGGTAGAGTAATTTAGCTTGGGAATTTCTGGTGTGGTGCAAACATTACAGATTTATAAACAGTCATATCTGTGTCCCCTAACATCTTCCACATTCATGGCTAAGAAAGAATGGATATCTCTGCTGGTTTTGAAAGTAATGATGAGATTTTTTTTTTCTTGTGAAAAATCAGGATTTCCCCCCAAATCCTAATTTCATTGAATCACAAATTCTGGGGATCATTTTCATATTTACACCATCCATTAAAAAATTAGCTTTTAAAAACAAATTTGGAACTGTTTAACTTGTTATAGATGAACAAAACACCAAACAAAGAAAAACTTTAGATAATGCCTTTTTTCATGCATATTTTCTGCTACAGTATTTTGAATTATCCTTTTCTTTTTTTGAGTGATTTTAGTGCAGATTTTGTTGGATATAATGCTTATCAGCATAGATAGATACTATTGACTTGAAGACACAATTATACTTCTTGTTTCTAAATTACTGGCATAATTGAAATCACCTTTTAAATTTGGAATGAAATATTAAAGCAAAATTACACAATTCCTGAAACATTAAAAATTATCTATAATTACAAGATAGTTTAATTTTCATATTCAGTTTTCTGCTGTAAATGCAAAAGTTTGTCAAAGATTTTTTTTTCATTTGGAACACTTGTAAATTCCATGTGCATAATGTTTACTGTCACATCCAACATTTCATTGATTTGCTTTTATAATCAAATGAATACCTTCTTTTTGGAATTCTCACAAGTTTGTGATAGAAAGACTTTTGACACTCCAGGAACTTTTAATATATAGCTCATTTGGAAAACCCTGAAAGACCAAAGAGAAGGATGCACAACCTAAGGTGCACCAAGGACCACTCTCTAGAGCACACCCTGCAGCCCACTGTTTACAAAGGGCCATACCATGGTGACTGTGTGAATCCCAAAATCAGCTTTATCCTATTCCCGATAATGGGGACTCAACTGTCTTGAACTGAAGCTTCTTGCCAGTTTGCATGAAAAATTAAGGAAAACTTCTCAACAGAGTAAACCAATATTTTTTAAAGCTGGGATTTTGAATTATTTTAAATAAATAAAGCAGGCATATTAAGCTGTCCATATGAGAAATTTACTTTATATATCTCTCTCTCTAGCACGTGTTCGTTCCATCTTCCATGAATTATCTTCGGTCATTTGTATGATGTCACTTATGCCAGGCTCACTGTTCTACCTCTGCTGCATTTCTAGCTGTATTGTAACATAAATAAAAGCAAAAGCAGCTTTTAAATAAAATCTACTCAGTTCACAGGTGGAGGCCTGCAGAAATTCATCAGCTGGATCCTAAAACGTGTGGTCAACAAATAAATACTGGTGGTGAATACCATTTTGACATCCCCAGGAAGGTGTGCACTAACAAATTCTCCCTTGAAGAATTATTATTCTCTCCATAATTTAAATTTGGACAGACATTTGTGCATCCTAGTGGGATTCTTTACTAAAAATAAACACAGATGCTAACACAAATCCCACTAATGTGAATAGAAATGTTTCACATTGCTGATCTGGTCCCTGCTGCAATCAAGGAGAACAAAATTCAGTGCAAAAATAAAATAAAAATAACTTTAGAAGTGCTTTCAAAAAAAGCAACAGAATGAGATGAGAGGGGATTACAAAAACAAAATTAACTTGTTCTCTTACAAAAATAAATTACTCCCTTTAGCTCATTATCCCTCTTAGGCTGTGCCAAATTTCCCAAGATAGCGTTCAATAGTCATTTGATACATTTGATGCTTAATGCTCTCCTCATGTCTGCAGCACTCCAATTCTGAAAGCAATACTTGTCAGAAATAAAACTTAATTGTTACAGCACCAGTATTAATAGTAAGAGGGAAAAATGCTTCAAGGAAGGAAACTTCTGCACTTGAAACCACTCCTGTGGCTGTTTGATTAACAGGAAGTTACTGAGGATTGCTGTGAAGATTCCTCTCCTCACAGTTCTTATCCATTTCAAGCATAAACAAATAGCAACCTGCCTTATAGATTTCTCTCCTTTATAGAGAAGCACTTTTGAGAATGTTTTATGATAACTATTTGTTTGCTGTCTTGCAAGAAATGGAAAGACCAGCCTGACATTTATACATGCATGGTGTACCTAACGTCCAAAACTCCATTACAGATTTCTCTGCTCACGGAGTTATCCATTCTCTGCGATGCAATGTCTATGTACTACACTAAATGTACCTCTGGAAACCGCCCTTGAGGGCTCACAAAAAATTTCTGCAATAATACCCAATCTGAAAACATATACAGACATAAAAACACTCCAAATGCCCTTATAATATTTTTTATTCAAGAGTGAATTTCTTTATTTGCAGTGCTGCACTGATAATTTTAGGAAATACAACTGTTCTGATGGCAGAGGTAATATAATAGCATTTAAATCAAATTTAAATAACTGCGCAAACAGTTTTATTTCTTCTCTTTTCCTCTTATTTATTTATTTATTTTTGTCATGTAGTACATAATCTCCAATCACCCAAATATGAAAACATTGTTCTTGAGATTATTCAGATTTCATCACCTGTATTTCCTTTCTCTTTTGTGTAGTCTTGCCTGCATCGAGGATTTCTATACCCATTGAGATAACCAATCCTCTTTCTTACTGTTACACACATTTTAGATGCTAGACTAAAACATTGAAAAGAAAAAATAAAGAAAAGGACAAAATTAAAAAGAACAAATATACCAACTGCTTTCAAATCTGATAGGATTTGGAATAGCGTATGCTACTAAAATTTTCAGAACAATCATAAAATGCTCTATTTCCAAACTGTAACAAACACTTACAAAGTTAGAACAAGATTTTTCCAGGAGTTGTTGCACGAACATAATATATTTTTCCCTGCTCAAAAGTATTCTCATGAGAAAGCAGAATTTGCAGCAAAGTTCTGTAAACAATTCTCTCCTGTATCTCTGTCTTCCACAAGATGGGGATTGTTTTTCCTTCCTAACCAATGAGTGAAGTTTTGGTATCTCCCTGGGATGGGAAGGATTGGGGGGAGGTTGGTGCTGCAAGAGCGGGACGGAGCAGGGAAAGAAGAAGCAGCATGCTCTTCACCTGGGAGAATAGCCCAGGCCCAGAAAGAATGGAGTCAACTTTAATAAATCTTTAAGCCTTCTGATACTGAAATCTATGAGTCCTGTTTTCACTGCTTGCATCACAACCATAACTGGTGACCCCGAGACCACAGGGAGTCACAGAGTCTTTTCCATGTAGCTGAGGTCCTGCAAGGTCCAGAACACAAAATAATAAATAAAATTCACAGCTGGAAATGAGATTCCTGGGTGAGGGCTGGTCCATATGTAAGGGTGGGTGAAGTTGGGACACCTGCACCTTTCTCTGCTGCCTTGTCTGCACTGCCCCTAACATAATCCCATAGCACTTATAAAAGTTTCTTCAATATTTACACTTCCTCTGAGCCAGCCTACAGCAGCAAGGGCAGCTTTCAAATAAAATGAGCCCACATAAAAAATAAGCAGCTAGAAAACCTGTTTTAGGATTAGCTTAGTTTCTAGCATCAGATAATGCTTGGGATGGCTTCACCCGCTGTTGTCCTGAAATAATACCTGCGCTGTATGTCAGCAGCTTCATCTAATGATAGAAGGAGAAACAAATGGTGTTCACAAACTGTGAAATGAACAATGATGAACAAACCTGTCAGAGCACAACTATTATGTACCCATCACACTCAACATGTTAAAGAATAATAAAGTGCACTGATAAGAAAGAGTATATAGAATATTTCAATATCCAAGTCCATAAGTTTCCTTGTTTTATATACTTCCTTTATCATAACTTATTTTCTAAGTGCTTTTTTTTTTTTCCTAACTTCACTTATCAGGACAGTTGCTAAGTCTACATTGCAGATTTTTTATGTTACCACATGCCTTTGCTTAGATTCCCCCAGAAATTTAATTGCAAACTTTGAAATGGAAATGCAAAGGTAGCAGCTGGATGTTCCAATTTCTCCCAATTCCAGAAATAAAGGAACAGAGCATTTGATAGTTTCCCAAGATAAATACCAACTCACATTTTTTTAAACTATAAATTTTATCAGATTTGTCTGTCCCACTCCATATTTCACAAATGTCTACATCCATCTGTATTGTTGCAGTTTATATAAATACATCTCTAATCTAATACACGGTGCTCTTATGGCACACACTTAGCTCAAGAAAACTGCAGATACAAGGAGAACTTTTAACATTCAAGGGAGCAAAACCCACAATGTTTCCAAGGAGGAAAAAGGTCTGCAATTTACTAGCTATTACTTCCTACATAAATGCTGATATATGTAGAGTTGGGAGGTAGTGTTTGGCACCACTATAATACTCAAGGAAGATTAGACATAGATGAATTCCAAAAGATGAAGAACTAATCAAAATGTGAACATCAGAAACTTGCAGGCTTCCCATATATATTTCACAACTTTTTTAACAGATGGAAGCCAGCTATAAGCGGCTATGGCAGAAGGGGGAGGCATTTTGCATTTTCATACAGAAAAATGCAATGGAAATATATCAAACCACATTATTTCATTTTGTTGCTTTCATGTTTTGCATATTTCCCATTTTCATAAACAAGACACCTTAAGCATGCATTTGTTTTTACTATTTGGAAAGGGAGTGGAAGAAATTTTCAATTTTGGAGTGAATTTTTTTTAAATACTTGTACACTTGTTCTTTTCTTATAGAAGAAAATAACTCTGGAAGTCTAGCCTGTTACTGCTGAACTGTACATGATTATTTTCAGTATCATAGAATTGTTACATTACCCAAACTCACACACACAAAAAAAAAAAA